>VDFB02252371.1:0-22861 GCA_007258455.2 Sequoia sempervirens
GGATTTTATAGACTTTGTGCTATATAATTTACTTGGGATTGTGTATGTGTTGTGGATATATTTTTGGTGAATGATCTTCAAGACTTTGTGCTTGGAATTATTCATTCTATTTGTGGATTTTTTTGTGGTGTAATTTGAAATACTTTGTGCTTCATTTGACATCACTGGTTATTGAAGAAATCATCATTGAAGACAATGGAAATACTTTGTGCTTTCATTGGTTTTCTGATTACGAATCTTTTATTATGTTGGTATTCGTAGATTATGCTTTGACAAATTAAGAATATTGGAAATTACTGCTTTAGTTATTACTTAGAGTTGAAAAGCATCACAAAGTAACAATGTGGAACATTGTAAACATATTCTCTGAAAGAAGAGATAATTATGACTGTAACACCCCATGGTTAAAATAGTGTAAATATTGTAAAGTCTTGAATAGTTTACTTTCATTCCTGTAAGCAGTAAAAAGGGAGCCTCCCCTTTTTGAGAGGAGAGATTTTATCTCACAATAACTATGGCTAAAATTCAAGTTCTATAATCTATAAAGGGATTATAGAATTTTCATCCAATATGTCAATAATTTTATTTTTAAAGGGCTTTGTAAATTTCTTGACTTGCATTCTATCTACATAGAGAGAACAAGCAAATATTATGTATTTATGAGAGAAATTAAATATGAAAAATAATATTATAATACATGTATGACATTTATTATGTGATTATTATGTGCGCTTATGAGATTAAAAATAAATCTAAAAATAATATTGCAATAATATGCTAGTATTAAATATTTGCATGGCACCAATTTTATGTATGGGTTGTTCTAACCTACTCAAGTGTAATTAGAAAGAAAATTAAAAAATATATATAACAAATTCTAAGTCTAAAGAGAATCAAATAAATTTCTCTTCAATATTCTAAACTCACTCCTATAAGCACCTTTGAGACCATTTACTTCTTGTCTCAACCTACATAATGATATATTTGAAATTTGGTAATGATTATTTACATTTCCTCAAGATCAATTCCAATAAAATAATTGCTTGATATTGATGTATCATTTTTTCTATAATTAATCTATAACAAATCCTAGTCAATTTTTCATATAGTTGGGAAAATGATAAAATCCTTTATAGTTATACATTGTTAATTATTCTTCATTTTTTTCTTACCCTATTTTGACATTGATCATTTTCCTTGGAACCTCTTTTGTTTTCTTCACATATAATTGTTTGATCTCTTAGATTTATTGAGTTTAGCTCACTCCACATCTAGAGGGTCCAAGGACTAGGAAGCATATTTCTCCTTATGTACTTTGCTAAAATCAAAATTGGTGTGGGGCCATCCAACATACTCCTCCTCATCCCTGCAACCTTTTTTGTCTGATCACTCCTCATTCATTTCCATGTCATTAACCTACACTTTCTTGTTATTTTAGCTAGCCTACCAAACCTCCTGATGATGGGATTTTTTCCACCAATCTCCACCATAGCAGTGACCACTGTGTCCCCCTTAGAGTCCCTACCCACAACATTCTTTCCTCTATTTTCCATGTCTGAAGTCTCCATCAAACCCTTCCCCTCATCCTTAACTTTCTTTTTAGAGGTAGGTTTGTTGACATACTTGGTAGGGGCCGACTTAAGCTCACAGAGACTAGCCGCAACACTAGTCTGGGCAATCCTTGCACTCCTCTTAAACATCTTGGCAACAAGCTCAGGCTTATGAGTTTCAGCAATAACCAGATGGGTTTTCCTAATGGGACCTTTGGACTCAATCAGGGAGATATTGGCCATAGAAAGGGGTTCAATTTCCTCAACACGGACAACAAGAATTGATTTGGGCAGGCATAATGCAAGATGGAAGTGGTAGAGCCTCAAAATGAGGCCTTGGTGGAGTGGAAGAGGATGAGTATCCTCAAGGTTTTGGACAGCAGCCTCAATACATTTTTCAACAGAGCTCTCTAAATCCTTAAGTAAGAAAAAAGGAAATCTTAACAAAATTTTCCGTCGGAGGTGATTTAAAAGAGGAAAGTGATAGAAATAGTAGGTTTTTGTATCTACCTTCAAGGGTCACGTACTTCATTAGGGCGAGGTAGGCCTAGTCCCAAGGTTGTGGAAGAGCCTCTCTCTCAAACCCCAACTGGTTACGAACCGATTTCTCATTACCCACAAAGAAGGCATTCAAGCTTTCATTATCTTGGGCCTTAGTATGCTTTGGGTACTTCTTAGTAGTACACAACAGCCCCATTGCTTGTGCAATCACCTCCTCATTCACTTTGAAGGAAATACCACCCATGGTAACCCTTCTATCTTTCCAAGAATTTTCAAACTGTGTAGATAAACTAGGGTCATGACCCACCAAACTTTTCGTTAGAGGCGTTAGCCTGCCTTCAACAAAAATGTGCCACACCAACGGATCCTTGCAAAATTTTCCACAAATTTTGGGCTCTATTCTCACTCTATCACCACCAATGTTGTCGCTCTGCACACAGAAGTACTAGAAAACCTATGAGAGAAAAAGGTTAGAGGAAATGGTTAAGTGATAGGTTTCCCACACACTTAAGATTTTAAGCCAAATGATGTAGCCTTGGGAAATCAAAGCAATGTACAGAACACATTCTTGAGGAGTTAAATACCTAAAGGAAATCTTGGAGATCTCATTAATGAAAATATTCAAACACTTGTGGCTAGGTAAGTAGGACATGATGGGAATGGAAGGTTTTCCTTCCACATTGTTATTGCACAAAGACCAAAGTAAGATGTCTGCGGGGCCAAATCTAGATAAACCTAAGATCCCAACCTTTAGTAAAGGAGGAAAATTAGTGGAAAAGAGAGGACCAATTAAAAGCTTTACCTTGTAATTATTAGTCACATCAAAATTAAAATTAAAAAACTTCATGGATATATGTAGCTTAGCACAAACCCCAAAAGGATATTATGTAAGGTATGGCCCAACTTGGACTTAATCATAAAGTACTCTCCATAGTTCCTCATAATGTCCTTTTAAAAAACTGACTCCACCCCATTATTCAAATTATGCCACTTGTAAGACACCTTAGCATTCACGCCCATCCACATAGCCCATAAGACAAGAATGTGGACCCCCCATAAGGCCCATAAAATTGCATAATTAGTTATTATCATGGATTAAATAAGGGCTTTACTCCTTAAGGATTAAACCTTGAATACATTGTGATAGGCTCCCCAAATTACGCTAGCACTTAGAGATTTTCCAATGTGTGCCAAAATTAGCTAAAGCATCAACCACTTGATTACCCTCCCAATAAATGTGGGTAGCAATCTTCAAATTCAACTTAGACACAAAAAGCTTCATGTCTAATAAAATGTCTTTAGTACTCCACCCCAGTAATCTTCCAGAGTTAACAGCATCAAGGATAGACTTAGAATCACCTTCGATATGTAGGTTCTCAATCCCCATAGTAACAACTAACTGGATGCCCTTTAGCAGCACTCTAGCTTCCACAATCATAGAAGATTGGATGCCAATCCCCCCTGAGTAACCAGCCACAAAATTTCCCTTGAAATCTCTGATAACACCTCCTATGCTAGCTCTTCTCAGGTTGCCTTTGGCCACCCCATAAAAATTAAGTTTATACCAATCATGGTTCAGAGGTTTCCAAATAGTGTCTCTTCTAGCCAGGGATCTAGAGTTGTCATAGGAATTGGCATCAAGGTTTTGATGTCAAGCTTTGGCCATAAAAATTTCTCTCTCAGTCATACCTTTTTTCAGGATTTCCCTTTAAAAATTGAAATGTTTTATGCGATGAGCTGAGATCCTATACCAAACACCTCCTTCAGGCTCATCTTAATGTTCTTGAAAATCTTATTATTCCTCTCTTTCCATAAGCACCAATAGATAATGGGGGGACTTGGTTCCAAATCTCACAAGGTAAGGGGTGGATGAAGGGTCTAGACCAGTTGAAGATAAAGGATTTAATGTCCTTACACATGGTCCACTAAATTCCCAAACACTCTAAAGCCAACTCCCACACACCAATAGCAAACCCAGATAGTGTAGTAGCAATTGGTCCACCGATTCTTCATTGTACTTGCATAATAAGCACCTGTTGGGGATCTAGAATCCCCTTTTCCTCAAATTGTCTTGTGTAAGCATCATGTTATGGCAGGCAGTCCACTAGAAGAAGTTTATTTGTAGGATCATGTGTTTGTTCCAAACCTGCTTCTAAAGGTCAAGGACCACTCCCTGGTCCATCAATAAATTGTAAGTAATTTTAATTGAAAGATCACCCTACTTGTCATGAGTCTAGAAGAATTCATCCACCATGTTGGTAGACAAAAGTCTAGTAAGGGAGAGCAACTCCTGCAGGGACTTGGAAAGGAGGCTCAACTCAAGGGATAAGGGGCAACAAAGGGATAGATCATTCCATTTTCTATCCCCTTGAATTCCAAGGAGGTAATCACTAATGTAAACACCAAAGAACCGTTGTGCCAGCCTTATTAGATTCCTAAATTCAGAGTGTTCCAGAGGGGTGTTAAGTAACCAAGGGTGCTCCCAGAATCTGATATTGTAATCATATGTTTATATTGATGTTTATTGAAAATATTCTTATTTTGAATATTGTGAATGGCATAAGTAATTATTGTCATTACATCAATATATCCTTGTTAAAAATATCATCACATGAAAAACAAGTACAAAAATAAATGAAAATTTTATGCTTACATTAGGAAATAGGGTATAGGATGGGCTAAAATGTGTCCTAAAATATACTATTAGAATAAATTTTAAAATAGGTACAAATTGTAGTGTCAAAATTATAGGATATGTAATTTTGACATTACACTTTACCCCCACTTTAGCAACTAGTTTGTGCCACAAGACGATAAACTACACTAAAGTATAAAAATAAAATACTAAAAATATTTTAAAAATATCAAACAATAGAGAGAAAAATATTTGAGGGTGGAATTCATTATCCTAGATAAAGATTTGCAAAAATCCATGTTAAAAAAATAAAAGGTCCATAACACAAACATGTTAGGAAAACATAATCCTATAACATAAAATGTTAGCGTAGGTTTTTTATTTTCCTTATGTTAGAAGATATTTATGTTTTCCTACAAATATTATTAATCTTGCTTAGGTTAATTAGACTTGGTTAATATGAGGACTCATGGAAGTCCAACAACTACATGTGTGACTCTCTCCCTCACATGGGTAGTTGTGTTACACACTCTCATAACCACTATTATGTCTTTACCTTAGTAGGCTATGTCAAATGTGTTGGAATTTACCAAGTAGGTAAAACCACCCACCTATTATGGATAGTTGGAGTTAATGCACCTCTTGAATGTATTTGCTCATATTTTTCTATATATATAGTACTCTCCTCTCACCTCAACTATTTTTGTGAGAGTAACGTGATTATTCTCAAAATTCTCTTGCTATTGTCTCTATTTTCTCTCTTTCAATATTCTCTTTCCATTTTTCTATTTTGGTCTTCGATCATTTGTTGATTGGAGTTGTGTGTGATCTATGGCCAACATCAGATCATGGCTTGGTTCTTGCTTCTCATGGAATCTAACATGGTATTAGAGCATGTTTGTTTGGTTTAGTTCATTTTTATTATCTTCTTATTTGAGAGATTTGGGAGTAATGGATAGCTAATATTTTCTCAAAAACCCAGTATTATCTTCTCTTACATCCTTGAATGATCTAGAGAATCAAAAAAATTAGAAGGAAAAAAGGCATCTATATTAATCTACTTACATATTTGTGTTCTTGTGAGATCTAGGTGATTGCAGTATTTTGGTCATTCCATAGTTTCTAGAAGGCTTGAAAAAGTCAAGATTAGCTTTTGTTTCACCAAAATCAGAGATCAAAGGAGCCAATTGCAAACCAAGGTTTGAGGAGGTTCTAGAAGATAATTGATATTTCAAAGAATTTTCAGCCCAAATGGACCTTGTCATTATGCTAAAAAGGCCCAAAAAACTTAAGATTGATTGTAAAATCATCAAAATTGGATTTAGAATTTTTTGAGCCAATTTTTTTCACCCCCTGGCCATATGGCACATTGTATAGAATTCATAGACAAAATTTGATTGTCTTAAATTTGATGGACAAATTACTATCATTTGACACTATTTTAAATTTGATGGCCAAATGACAATCAATGAACACTTTGTTAAATTTTACAGTCATATGATTGTCAGTTGAAAGTATTTTAAATTTTACTGCTAAATGACTATTAGAAAGTTGAACCACTCTTCATTTGTAGTTTTGAATTTTCATTCGAACTTCAAATAACCATAACTTGAGCATAAAAACTTCTATTTTGATGCAATATTTTTTATTTGGGGTAGAATTTCATGTTCTACATAGTAGTTAAGTTAATTTTTCATTTGATAATTCATTTTTTTTTATAAATTGAGCATTATTTCAAAATTTTCAACACAATTCTCATTTTCAAACCTTCTAAGAACCATGTAATTTGTGTAAACAAAGTCCTTTTTGGGTCCTATATTTTCCAATGTTTTTTAGTGTACTTTGTACCAATACCCTCAAAATATTATCATATTATATTTGAATTGTAGTTTCAGTGTTTTGGCCATTTTGGGCCTTGTAAGAGTCTGAAAGATATAATTTTTGAATTGTAAAACACTAATTATAAAGTGCCAACATTGTAATTTTTGGGGGGTCATTTCAAAAACTAGTTAAAGGGGGGGTTATCTCGTGTGCTTGATTTTTGCACTCATGGATGCATCAATAGTTCCTATGTCACCACCATATAACTATTTTGAGTGGAAATAAAAGATGATAATCTATCTCAAAAGGCATGGATATCATAGGGTTACAATGGGACTTGAAATATAACCTAAAGATGATGCAAAAAAGATAAAATGGTTTAAAAAATGTGATGAAGCATTTGGTACTCTATGTATGTTTGTTTCTCCAAGCTTACTTTTTCACATTGAATCTACCACTACACCAAATGGAGTTTGAACCACATTAGAAAAACTCTATGGTAAGAAGGTGAGTTAAGGGGCATCAATTGGAGAATGAACTCATAGGGTTAAGTCCTACCAATTTTGACACTATACAAGACTTCTTCACAAAATTGAAATCCATTAGATTATGATTAAAATAATGTGGAATTGAAAAGAAAGATGAGCAAATGTTTTGAGTATTCTTTCTAAGGACGTTGGTTATAACTATTTTGTATTTGTTTCTATATTTTATGCTACTAAATGTGCCTTGGTTCCACCTAAAAAATGCCTTCTCTAGATGAATTTGTTGCAAAAATCATTAGGGAGCAAGATAAATTGGTCTAAATGGGTACAATAAAACCCTCTAAGTCACATGTCTTGACTACAAATCAGGGCACAAAAAAACAAAAAGGGTCTAGCAAACAAGATAACAAAAAAAAGAACCAAGGAGAGAAGAAGAAAGATCAAAAACCTACTGCTTCAAATGCAACTAATTAGACCTCTTCATCAAAAGGTGAACAACCTAAAAAGTGTAAGGAAGCTAAGGTAGTGGAACAACTTCCTACACTAACCTTGAGAGGAGAATAATGCAAAAAAATTACATATCTTTAACAGTTACAAAAACTTAAATAGAAATAAACACAAATATCATGTATACCACAACACAATGATTTACGTGGGGAAAACCCTTTCGGGAGAAAAACCCCACACTCCAAAAGTTTCCTAATATATTTTTTAGAAATAAAAAGATTACAATATACTTGTAGATCAAGCTTCTCATAGGAGTATCACCACCAAAGATCAAGAGACAATACAACTGCTATCATACTCTCAAAACACACCCTTCTCTACGTACATCCCACCTTCTTATAACAATATTTTTGGAACCTTCTAGAATTATTGTTTTGCAATGTCATTTTTCATTTGACATGTTAATGTAAAAACCTTGACATGTCGGCAAGAAAAAAATCCTTGATGTGTCAACAGGAAAAAACCTTGGCGTGTTAGCAAAAATTTTTTTGGGGAGTGTACAATATTTGCATGATTAGTTGTCACATACCAATATACATCCTATCAATCAATTATATATAATTGCAAGGTTGAGACACATTTTCCCAACAAAAAGGAGAATGTCAAGTGTTCCTACTATAAGAGGTTTGGCCATGATGAACATAAGTGTTTAAAGAAATAAATTGATCACCTTTCACATATTCTAAAAACCAATAATATTAAGGTTCTCGATTCCATAAAAAAAAATTCATAAAAATGGTCTTATGAGGACATATATAAAAGTAATGGGAAAGGAAAAGGAAAGGCCCTAGTTGTTGCTTTATAACCTAGCACTTGATCATTGACTTGAGTGGTTCAAACTATATGGTTTCATTATAAGATGAGTTTACCTCATTAGGGTCATGTTTTATGCTTTCTATTCTAATGGGTGATGACACACATGTAGAATTACATGAGAGAGGATCTATTGATGTGGGTGAAGGGAAATTTTAGGATGTTCTTTGTGTTCCATCCTTGTCAACAAATATCCTATCTTTTTATTAGATCACTCACACAAGCTTTGGAAAGTGAGTTGAGTTCACACCATATATAATGGTAACCATTGAAATGCACAATGGGTCAAAAGTTGTTGTGGGTAAAGCAACAAGGATAAATTTAAGAAACCCCCCTAGGAAAAGGTATAAAAACCTTATGATTCTTGTATTATTCTCAACAAAATATTAACTTTATTGGAATTTTTTTTCTTTTTTGGGAAAAAAATTAATTCAATTGGTGAATCTTTTGTAATCACTATAAGTTCATATAAAATCTTGGTGAATTATACTTTTATTGAAACCAATAAAATATTTTCATTGGAAAATTAAGCATGTTTTCAAACCAATAATATATTTACATTGGCGAATTAAACCTATTTTCAAATCAATAAAATATTTTCATGGAAAATTAAACCTATATTAAAAGTAGTAAAATATTTTTGTTGGCGAATTAAACATGTGTTGAAACCAATAAAAAAATTTCATTGTTGAAATAAACTTGTACTCAAACCAATAACATATTTTCATTGAAAAATTAAACTTGTTTTCAAACCAATAAAATATTTCCGTTGTTAGCAATTTAAAATTGTATTCAAACCAATAAAAAAAATTTGTGGAAAAATAATCTTGTATGCGAATAAAAATCATAGTGTGGGTAGAAAAAAATATCAAATACTAAATGATAATGAATAAGTTACTTAATGAGTTTATAAGTTATGATCAAAAGTGAGTGAAAAAATATTTTGTATCAATATTAATTTTTTTGATTAATTAAGTAGGGGAAGGGCCCTAATCCCATGGTTACATAACAAGAACAATAAAAAGAGAAGTAGGTTGGGAAAAATAGCACCAACCACCACCAAAACACTACAGCAGACTAACAAAACCAAAACCCAAAATGGCATGTAGGCCAAGTATCCAAAATTTTAACCACAAAACCATAATAAGCTTAATAAAAAAAAAATGCCAATACTAATCCATATAATAGTATGTAGAACATTAATAAGATTAACTAGATTCCAGCATATACGTAACCATAACAAAGCTGTAATGTAATATCAATTGGGAATAATAAAACTAAGAACCAAAATTTTTAGAGCAGCCATAAAAATTGAGCAATAGGAACACTAAAGAGAAGCATTGCCATTACTTAGAATTTGCAATCAGCTCCCAATATTCACCAATTTGGGACACAAACTCCCTCCAATCGAGGTCATCTTCATCTTCCTGTTCCTTCTTGTCTTCACTTTTCCCCATCTTCTTGAGCATCTTCCTAATCTTAGTTTGTCCAAAGACCACACCCACCATGGCATGATGCATGAGAACGTTGGTGATCTTCATCAAGGTGATTATTTCCTTTTCCATGTTGTCCACATGTACCTACATAAAATTCATCCTACTTTTCAAAAATTCAATGTTAGAATGCTCATGGGGGTTAGAGGCAATGGCTTTGTTCTATGTTTCAGTGGCCTTCATCATAGCAACCCTTGGTTCCTCTTCCCTTCCATTTTATTCCTCCTTATCATCTTTAGCCTCCTCCAAGTCTTCCTCTCCCATACCATACACACTCTCTTCAAATTCCATGACTTCACTTTCTTCATCAACTTGTGGCTCAAAATATTCAACCACCATTTGTTCCTCCTCATCTTGGACAGTCGCTTTCTGCTTTCCCTTTTTTCCAATGAGGCAACCTTTTCTAAACACATTGATCTACAACCCCCACTACTCAAACCCAAATTCCCTTCCTCCATATCATCTCATTGATTCCCCTCTTGGTCTTCATTTATGGTAATGACCACACTCTATTTTTTCTAGTCTGTTTTCAAATTCTAAGCCCTCAGAGGTTTGAAGATTAGTAATGAGTGTCTCTACTTCTTTGGGGTGGCCTTGTCCAAGTCAAACTCAAATTATTTTTTCATAGAAGCTGACTTACTAGAAAGGGTAGAGGGTTTGGAATGAGCAACCAAGGGGGTGGCATTCACAAGGGAATTATCCCTAGGAGAAATAATTTGAGGTGAAGGCCTAGGGTTAGGCTCCAAAATGGGATTAGCAGCAACCAGGAGTTCATCTTCCTCATCAACATTTTGGTTAGGGATATCATGCCTAGCAGCCAAAGGGTTACCATGAGGGTTATCAGCTAGGGAATACTTTTAGAGGGCAAGCATAAGGCCTTGGTGCAATGGGGGATTCACACCATTCTCGATATTTTGTTGCAGGGAAGATAACAGGTAAAAGGGTAGGTTAATGCATTTATTATGGCAGATGTGGTTAAGCAGGGGAAAATGATATGCGTGGATTGTCATGTATCTTTTCTCTAATGTAAATTATCTCATAACAAACATACTAACTAGTGAAAAAGGTGGCGAAAGTTCCATCTAAGCGTGCTTGTTGTGGAACAGAGTAATTTTCTCTCTGTCATGAAGAAAATTGTCCACAAACACCTGATAGTCGGCTCCACTTTTCTTTGTAACCTTTCATCCCCGATTATCTAGATTCGTTTCCTCCACAATGAGTTAAGCAGTGACATCAAATTTCATCACCCCTATTGTCACCTTCCCTTTTCTCCAAAAGTTTGTAAATTTATCTGTTAAACTTTTGTTATAACCTTTCATCACCTCAAAGAATGAGACCATTCCTTCCCTTCTAAACAACCTCCAAAGTTTGGAATTTTGTTTGAGATCTGAACAATTAGGAGGTTTCGTGTGTTTTCTTGGCCCTCCCATTTTGTAACTCTGTAAAGTTTTGGAATTTTTCTTCAACAACCCTTTTTTCATACCACCATTGCACCTAGACACCAAACACTCCTTGTAGAGCACACAATTGAGGTTATTTTTATGGTGAACACTTACTAAAATGTTAGTCAAGAACTAGCTGATAGAAGAGACCTCTAACATTATTCCTAAGACAAAATTAGCATTATTACCTTTACTAATAATAAATGAATCCAAATTTTTCATAGCAAGCTAATCCTTGACTAAGAGGTGGGAAATGACATTTGGTACATTGTAAAATTTTGATTTGACACAAGCCTTAGCAATGAAATTAACCATATTATCCTAGGTGTTCTTAGGAAGGAAAGAGAAATTAAATGTCACAACTGAAGATATCTTCTTAATACCTTTCGTACCGAAATTTCTATCATTAATATTTGATCCCATTTCTTTATCAAATCTAAGTCCCCCTATACTAATCCCTTATCACAACCTTATAAGTTATATACATTTTTATATTTATCTTTTAGCATTTTATCTTTCATTGCCACAAGCAGCTAGCTAAACTCCCATCGAGGGTCCATGTGTTGCACATGAGGGCCATGTTGCCAACACAATCAACAGATTGGTTACCTTCCCTAAACAGGTGTTGGATGCAACAATGAGTAAATAATTTGATTAGTTCCTTATAGTTGTCAATTATATCCTTTAGTTCCCATGGAACTGCAACACCACCTCTTAGAATGTCAACTATTAGTTTTGAGTCTCCTTCCAGTATGACCTTCTGAAAACTAAAGTCTCTTAGCATCTTAATTTTAAGGTACAAAAAACCATTTAATTCTTGTATCTTTTCAATTCTTTGAAGTACTCTTCTTGAAGCTAGATGCTAGCTCAAATAAAATCTGCCATGTCTCTCCCATGTGTTGACTAAGTGTTATGCACCAAATTTTCAGCCTACTGAGATTTTTAAGCTTAGTAATCTGGCATAACATGGGACTCAAATTCTACATGTGGGATATGCAATATTGAAAATGAGACCTCTGAATTCTAGGCCGGTTCCTGTTGAATAAATATCTATTTTCATTGCTCTTCAAACCTGAAGACTTTAGAGGAAAAGGGGAAGAAAAGAGATAAAAATAACTTGAAGATTTAAACTAATTAATGGGTGATACACCAAAAACACTTCCCTAAACACAAAATGAACCCACAACTATTTATATGATGATGCAATAACTGGTAAAACTCTCAACACATGAGTATTTCAAAGGAAGGTCTGAAATCAGAATGATATTTAAAGGATGTTAATCACAGTAAATACATCTAGAAATTAATACAACCCTTAACCTGTGAAGAGAATTCCTAGTCACAAAGATGCCAAAATGAGACAAACTTAAAAGGTTTCAGATAAGAAACACAGAAAAGAAAGATCAATCACCAATCTGCATACAAATATGACCCCAAAACTAGATCAAAGATGTTGTATAAAGGCTCTCAAAGGCCCTGAAAATGCATACTTTAGAATCTGATACAAAGCATAGAGTCTTTTACTCTAGAATTTTGCATCCTCTTTTGCTTGATGGTCACTGTATCTCCATAGCTATTGGCTGTTTGACATTTTGTTTTTTGGAATTCATTTGTAAGAGACTTCTATGACCATCTCTTATATCATGAATGTTGTTGTTGTCTTTCATATTCCTTGACTGTATAATGCATATAATGAGCAATGTCATTATCCTTTCTTGACTTGATGAAAGAGCTATGTTGATGTTGAGTATTAAGTCAATGTGAGTTCTATCTGATGGGGCAGTGTTATCGTTATGAAATTGTTCAAAACTTGGCTTAAACATATGAATTGAACACTGCTGCTATGAGTTGCTTTTATGACAGCTTTCTTATTTATGACCGTAATTGATATCAATGACTCTCATGTATGATGTGAATGAGAGGTATTTTCCTGATATGCCGAGCTCTACCCTTCTGGGAGCCTGTTTTACTCCACATATCTAATAAATGATCTTGAACATGATGAACCTATTCCTGCACACTGAAACAAACATGTTAGAAAAATATAAGAAGCTAAAAGCTTCCATTGAATTACATTCTTTCTTCTCTGATTCTTTGCAATTATCTGATGGATACTTGATCGACTGTATGCTATATTTTTGTTGGTAGCGTAGATATATGATAGGATTTGATCCATCATTGCTTAGAGACTATCTCTAACGTCATCTTTTATCTTCCTTGTAGATGCTTTTGGAGTTGGAATGGGAGCTGAAACTGAAAATGAAGCTAGAGTTGACGTCTCAACTGGAAACCTCAACTGTCAACAATTCGTCATTCTAGGCAATGACGAATCACCTCCTACCCTATGTTTCCATTATTTTCGGTTGTATAGCATACCATTGTTTATGCATTCTTTCTTTGATTGTAAAAATCCAGAAAAAGTTACTTCCACGGCTTGTGTGGGATTCAACATTTTTACAGAATGAATAAAAGCATTACTATGCAAATCTTCTCAATTTTCTGTTTTAAACGTTTGCACAATAAACTATGATTCATATGTAAGATGGTCTCAATGATGATCAAGGAACATTCAATCAGCAAAACATGAAAAAATTTGTACCTATAAACGATGAACTTCATCCAATTCTACCTGTTTGAACTCGGAGTGAAAAATAGGTAACCAAAAGGCTTTTCAGTTTTCTCAACAATGATGAAACTAAACCAATAAACTTGACTTGACCTGAAAGTGAAAAGTGGGTAACACTAAGTGTGAATGTAGCAATTGTCTCACCCTTCAATTTTCCTATGAGCTCAATTACATACCTTTTCTAATGTGAATTTAATTATTCTTTTGACAAAATTAAATTTCTCCTTTAGAATTTACAATCATTTTGTTCCACTTTTTGGAAGAGAACTATGACTCATATGAGGCTTCTACACAATTTTAAATTTAAAACATGTAAATTGAGGTACGATAACAAGATGAAGATCATTGATCAGATTATGCAATATCTTTTACATTAAATTTTTTAACTATTGCCTCATGCTTCACCATAGTGGGATGTAGAACCAAAATTTTCTATAAATTCAGCCAACATTGCTGATGAATTTTATTGTAATCTTGATTAGAGCTCTAGTTTGAAAATTCGTATGGATACACCAATTTTTCTAACCTTTCCTTGATGAGAATCAACCTTCCTAGGAGAAATTACTAGCCATAGACATAAATTTTTTAGGATATGCAAGAAATTGACTAGAGTCTTTATTAAGATGGTTTTGGGTTTCAAATTTGTAGAAGTTGTGGATAGATATTGGGTGAACACCAATATTTCTTCACAGTTCATGACTTCTCAACTAGAAATTGGAGTTTTGTAGGTTGATGTGTTGTCCCTAGTGAATCTTATTCTTCAAGATGATTATCTAGGAGGCCTATGGGATGTTTTGGCTATTGCATGCATTAGAGTGGGAATCCTTGCATTAAGGGATATTACACACTTCTTAAATGAGGGATTTTTTGTATCTTGACATCCTTTTGGGTTGAATTTCCATAATATATATTTAGTGGAACATTGTCAGTTGGATATCATGGGATATGATTTTATATAGAATGTAGAAATTTTACATAGTTTTGATAAATTTATGTGAATATTTCCTTCTGCTAGTAGTAGTATTTTGTAACTTTTGAATGTAAATTTTGCAAGCACCTTTATATGTACTACATTATCAAAGATGTAAATATCAACATCTATATTTATATTATTTCTATTAATATTAGATTTATATTAATATGTATATTTATTCTATGTTATTTTAATGTAACAATTCAATAAATCTCTTATGTTATTAGAATTAAACTTGCATGCAAATGAAAATCATAGCATGGGTGGTGAAAATATCAAATTCTATATATCGTTCTAGTTTGGGATGAATTTTACACACACCCAAATTTCTAAATAAAGTCTTTGTAATGGAGAAAAATGTTGAAACATATTTTGATGTTAGAATTATTCAATTTGTTCTTATTTTCTTAAGTTGAATAGAAAATTAAAATTAATATACACAAATATTTCACCATTCAATGAATGTTTGATGGGTCACGACTACATTTGTATTTTGGAATGAAATATGTGAAGTGGTAGAATTGGGAACTCAAACCTTTGAAATCACCCTAGAGATGTTTGATTTACAAAGATCGACATTTGAAATTTTATTCATGTACGTTATTAAAACACAACATTTTTATGCCCAATAGAATGGTCCCTACCACATTCTAGCTTACTAGTTTTTCTAATAACATTATATCAGTTGTCACACCAACATATGTGTCTTGTGGCAAATTAAATATTGAAGTTGATGGAACATGCAAAATTTTTACGTTCCATCTCAGGGCCTTGTTCTATTTGAATGTTGGGCTAACATCTAAGGGCTTAGGTTTATTCTTGTATCACTGTGAAGGGTTATTGTATTGTCTTGGAGTCAATTCTTATGAAACCCTTGAATATGAATACTTGAAAAACATTCTATTTCACTATTGACTTCTTGTTGTCCATTGTTGGTTCCTTTAAAACATCTTATGTCATGCACTTTTGTCTGGTAACCAGTCCCCCACACCTAGGTCTGAGTGTCTTAATTTTTATAAGGTTAAGTAAAGATCCTTTTTTGGCCTTTACATCCTTTTCCTTTTATAACTTAGGAGTTTTGAGCCCCTTCTATCGTATCATCCTAGAGGGTCTCCTACATTAGAACAAATTTTGAGCATGTGTCTAAATGTTTACACTTAGGTCTTGCCATCCTTTTATCCTTATCGCTCATCGCTAATTGCTTCAGAAGTGTATGTTTTGAATTTGTGACAATCGATGAAGTGGTATTTCTTTGTTATCGCTCATCACAAATAGTTGTTGGAGCTCTTAATTTTAATGCGCAATGAGTGATGTTCCTTGTATTGTTGAGGGATTGCTTATCGCTAATGGATTTTGAGCCTTGAGTATCAAGTACTAGAAATAACTGATGCCCTTCGGCCTTATATTCTTATTTTCATCACTCATCATGGATATGTCATGAAACGGTAAGTTTCAATTAGCGATGAGCAATATGATAGATTTCCATTATATTGCATATCGTGGATATGTTTTAAGTGCTACGTTTTATATCAAGGATACGCGATGCGCAATTTTCACTATAAAGATCTCTCATCACTAATTGCTTGCAAACTATATGAGGAGAATTAGCGATGAGAGATGGCCTATTTCTTTTGTACTTTATCGCTCATCACAGATTCATTCCAAAGCTTAAGTTTTAATCAACGATGAGAAATGAGATTCTCTGAAAGGTTTCTTTCATTAATTTGAAAAGATGTTATGTGTGATGTCTTATGTACCGTTGATTTTCATTCAGGTGTATGTGTCTTAATCTGGTCCCTTCACTACATCTCCCATCGCTAATAGGATTTAAGGTGTGAGGTGTGAATTAGCAATGTATGATGGGGAAATGAGTGTGATCAAAGGAAAGTCCACAGATCCAAGGGTTGTGATCTCATCGTATGGATGCTTGCATCACCGATGAAGCCGATGAAGGACGAGATGTATTAGCGATAGGTAATGGCTATTGTTGGAAAGGAAACATGGTATAATCTTGCAAACATCATATAAAGAAAAGAGGAAAGTAGCAGAATGGATGGAGAATCATTGATCTGACTTTAAAACAAGATAATCCAGCTAACTAATCTTCATCACAGTAACACTCTATTCGTGGATTGTACCTTAAAATTTGGGTGAGGCCACCAATGAGTGATGAAGTGTATGATGAACTATTCTCTTGAAAATTTTAGTCATATGTACTTCACTGATATTAATGAAGGAGTACAGATTAGGTTGGTAATGCATGTTAATTGTCAAATCACGTATGATTAATTAGGATTAAGGGAGGATGTGGCAACATTTGAGGTGCCATTACTATTTTATAGGAACAAGTTTCTAATGGTCAAAAAATGATGCTCATGATCACCATAGATGAAGTTTTAAATGCTTTAGGATTGGCCACCAAGATTCAAATCTGAGCTACTAAGTTATCAACTCGCTTCTGCAAGGAGTTCTTCAATCATTAATTCCGGCATGCTCTGAAATTTCTATTTAATGGAGATTGTTGTTCATCTTCACCATCTTTCTTGTATGCAGTGAATGTGAGTATAGGAGTGTGAAGGTGTTAATTCTCCCTAAGTTGAATAGTGAATGTTCTATTCTTGTCCTAGGTGAGTTAGTTTTCAATTGGTATTTTTATTGTTCATGCTCTAGCTTGTTAGGATTTCCTTTTCGTGGACCAGTTGCAATTGTTTGGGTTTGTAGGTGTGTTTCCCTACAACTTTGATTCAAAGTCTTTATAATTGTCAACTTCTATTCATTTTAGAGATGGGAAAGACTGGTGTGCCAATTTAGCCTATTAGGAGGTATAGTCAGCTTAATGTGTTTGAATGCTATGAGGATATGTCTATAATTGAGCAAGAAAACTAGCCATCTCCTAAGGTTTCAAAGGGTAAGAGGAGGGCTTGAGGTCATAAGAAGAAAGCAACTATGCAAAGTACATACAACTTGAGAAATAGGGCCATTCCAAAAGAAATGGTCAAGTTTAAAGGCAAGGAGTTGGCTCAGCTAGTGAAAAAGGCCAGGAAAAAAGACAAGGGTCATAGAGCATGCCTGGGAAAACATAATTCTCCCATTGTGCTCTCTGATAGTCATTTGGATGTTGAAGGTGACACTAACTCAGGATATGGCCAATATCTTCTTTCGCTAGTTCCATATGGGAGATCTGATGATGGCGTGGTGATGGTTCCTCCAATTTTGTCGAGAACAAGGAGTGGTCAAGTATTCTTTGATGTTGACGACTCTAAATAGGGTCTTCTCCTTGTTTTTGTTTTTGATGACACAATGGTCTTTGACTAGGAGGTATTTGTTGCAATGTGTTTGGGGTTTTGTTCTTTTACTCTTCCATGCTGATGTGGAGGTCCTCCAGTTAATATGATATAGAATCTTTTTTGTTCAAACATGAATGTGGCGACAATGACTAATATCCTACACATGTGTTTTGTAGTTTGTCCTCCCCTATTCTCAAATGATTGCATGAAACCACCTAGGGAATTTTATGAGGATGTACTTGAAATTAGGTTTTTGAAAATGAAATGAAATTGTAACTTGGTTAGATGCTTTTTCCTCTATTTATAAAGGGGATTTCATGGCTGAAGTTAGTAGAGTTAAGAAATTTTGAGTCCAAAAAGGTTGAGGTGAAACCTATGCTCAGGGAGAAAATAGAATGTAAATAGATAAATTAGAAAATATATCAAAAGCCAATCTAGGGAAAAATTTATACTGTATGAAGATCTTAAATATATTTTTACAAATCAATATTAGTAATGAAAGAGAATATTAGTTGTAAAATATTGCTCTCCTATGTATTTTTCTTCTAAATTATGAATGAAGTCATTAATTATAATTCCATTCGTCTTCTATCATTTGCACTGAATGAATGGGTTTGTTTGTGCTTTAGTTCAATGAGTTGATTAAATGCTAAAATGACACCATTAGTTTGTTGGAAAGGGATATAGGATTTGGTAAGGAAGCAATATTTTAAAGACAAAGAGTTAGATGCTACAAAGTGGCATGTTGATAGTCCATTGATTTCTAATATTCAATTATAATTGTATTTTTGATTGATTGTAAACCATGACTCCATTGTTCCCTCAGATAGGGCACTAGTTGTTCTATTAGTTTATGTCATGGGTGATTGAGCTAGTAATAAATTTGGTCAGAGATTTAAAATGGAAATGAATTCTTAACATACTTTAAATCACACTGCACCAACCTTCAAGTATCAGTGTATTCCCTAAAACAAATAGCAATTTCATAAGAGGTCTACCAAGCCTTAGATGATGTTGGTTTCTTGAGGAATACATTTGTGTGAGGAAATGATCTTGATCAAGTTGAGATATTATTATCATAAATAGGACTACTCTCCTAGGTCCCACAGAGCCCGAAGAGAAGAAGTGAGTATCTAAATGCCTCACTTAAGTGTTGGACAATCCTCAACCTTGCTGATAATTGAGTTCTGGCAGATTCATAGGTAAGGATTGAGATTAATTTTGGTTCTTAAAAAATAACCAACAAAAATGGCTACTCTGCTAGGGAATTACTTGGGAAAATATTTGCAATACATTTGTTTACCTTGATAGAGTCATAGAGGTTCTTAATACAAAGTTCTCACTGACAGTGAGTGGCGACTCTTAAGAACTTTGTACCAGTGAAAATATTGAAGGGAAAGGAGTCTTAAAGTAAAAACAACTTATGGAAGTGACTTCATATGGTTGAAGTTTGATCCTCTACAAAGAAGGTGGTGGCTCTATGCAAAGAACCTGCTAAAGTGTGATATTTTCCAATATATCCAAGTATTTTTCCTTTTTTGACTTAAAAGAAGAAATAATTGTGTGTGAAGTCCATTTTAGAAATGAGGAAGAAATACTCTATTCCTAATTCAGTGAGTTAAATCACTAAGTAAATATAATAGTGACAGTTATGTTACATACATCTGTGTTGAAATCTGTAATATCTAAACAGAATGGAAGAAGTATCCTTATTGTTGTAGTATGTCTTTTAAAGGTGTTAAGACATAAAATACATTTGAGCTGGGAATTTACTGTAGGATTAACATTTGAAGAGTAAGGTACAATAGAGATACACCATTCCCCTATATTCTCTGGTAAAATATCAAATATAGATATGCCAGTCATGCAATTCCTAGAATACCCTCAAAGGAAATTTTGTATTGAGAGATATAAGTCTTTAAGCTTTGAAGGTATCAGAGCTTTCCCTAATAAAATTCTTGATGATATTAGGAAACAAGTACCAAAGTTTACAGGGAAAAAAATTGAGTTAGCTTCCAAGCATTTAAATGCATTCATACATGTGATGGGTCATTTTGAAATAAATCATGAGGATTTTGTCATGAAGTTGTTCGCTCAATCATTAAAAGAGGATGCCCAAGACAGGTACTCATATCTACAAAAATGTTCTATGGTTTCATGGAATGATTTTATGATAGCATTTATAGAACAATTTGGTGAAAGGATTAGTCCCAATGAGATAACAAGAAGACTTAGGGAAATCAAACAAGATGAAGAAGAGTTAGTTCCTTCTTTTAATCTCAGATTCATGAAAGCAGTAAATGATATTCATGACTATTTGAGACCTAGTGATGCAAAGTGTTTAATTACATATCTAGGTGCTTTTGATAATAAAATGAGTTATTTGATAAGGGATAAAGAGCCTAAAACATTGCAATATGCATATTGTATTGCTATGGACATAGAAAATACTATTAAATACTCAATGATGAAAGGGTATATGGCTGCGAGTGTTTGTTCTCCTGGTACACATTATAAAGATGAAATAAATAGGAAAGAAAAGTATGATCAATGTAATGGTAATCTTGATGTTTCATTTTGTTCATTCTCACAACATATTGATCTTGAGAAAAGTCAAGATAGTTTTCAGAAGTGTTTAGATAATAATGATTAGGAATTGATAATTCAAAGATTGTCTAGTATGAAGAGGAGTAAAGAGGAATCACCATACAAAATACTAGCAAGGTTTATGGATTCTTTGTTAGAAATCCCTAAAAGGTTGAGACCTAAGGATTCAGTTTGCATTGAATTATTTTGTGACATCTATGAGCCAGGGCTTACTACCTTGCCTAAGGAATTAAAGCCTCAAAATTTTGATCAAATAATTGATTGGATCAAAATTGCTGAGGAAGTAAAGTATGACTATGAACAAACAGTGAAATTTCAAAATGGAAAGAGCGCTAACCTTAGTAACAAAGATCAAGAGTTCAATCAAAGGATAAATAGGGATGTATCTGAGGGTAAATGTATGCATAACAATACAAATGATGATATTGTCATATTTGCAGGTACTATTGGTGTATTATTTGAGGCTAATAATCAAGGTAATGAAGGTGAAAATTTTAATTACTCTCATAAGGAATACAAATTTTTGTGCGAGGAAAACTTGAAAGCACCTTTATTGCTCCAGGAATTTACTGTGTCAATACTCATGAAATTTTTCCTTTACCAGTAGATAGACATATTGCAAATGATAGACTCTTGCAAAGTACTCTAACTATTCTAGAATCAGAACATCTTGATGATCTGATAGGTTTTAAATCTGAAGACAAGAGTGCTTATCTTTAGACTCTAGAACCTGATTTTAATGATGAGATGGGTACAGGAAGTCAACGAGGTTGGGTTTCTGAATGTTTACATGAAGCAGAAATAGGATGTGTAGATCTTGATACTGAGATAGACATGGTTGTTTTTGACCAATGTTCTATTGAAGAAGGAAATGAAAAAATATACTTAGAGGAATAGAAGTTAAGTCATCATGAATTAGTAGACATATCATTTGAAAAAATAGTTTAAAACCCCACTTCTAATCATATCAATTCTGAGTTAGTTCATCCATATTTTGAAATTTTTTGTTTCCTATTGAAAGATGATAACTGGGAAGAAGAATCAAATTATGATATTGGTCCTAAAACATAAATCATTTATGATATCTGGAATGATATAAATGATGCCTTTTATAAGAAGGATTTTGCTTTAAGAAAGAGTGAAAGTGCCCTAGATTACGAAAAATTGATCTTTCAAGAAAATGAAGTATTGGGCAGCATAATTGATTTATATTGTTTTGAGGCATATGAACACCAACTTGAAAAGGAGCCTGTGTATCAGTGTTTTTTGTTTACTACACAGGATGGATATGATGTTGATCCAAATGAATCTGATATCAGTCAAGTGGACTATGAATGTTTCACTTTTCCAAACCAATTAAGTGAGCATTCGATGAAAAATAATGATAAGTTGAATCAGGTAGAGTGCTACACTAATCATATATTCCAGTAAACACCTGGTTACAACACAGAGAGGGACAAAAATGAGAGAGATAAGTGCAAGATAAGGTACAAGTCTCTAATGGTTGAACACAACAATTGCAACATGATCAGCTAGTGGACTCTTCATGGTATTGTTTTTAGCTTGGGCATGGTGCAAATGATGGAAAACAAGGTTTTTGACAGAGGTAAACACCAATTTTAAGATTGGTCTGGCCCTGTATCTTATATAAATACTGTACACATGCTGTTTAGTTTTGGTTCTCTTAATTTTCCTTGGTTTTTGTTTTCTATTCTTGGTCTGCTTCACCTGAGATTCTGGATTCTCGCTCTGTTCATTGAGGAATAGACATCCCCAACTGGAGCCACTAATGGAACTTTGCAAAATTTTTATGTTCCATCTCAAGTCCTTGTTTCATCTTGTTGGGGTTGACATCTGAGGGCTTAGGGTTCTGCTTGTATCATTGTTTAAGGGTTATTGTATTGGATTGGAGTCCTTTCTTATGAAACCCTTGGATTTGAATACTTGAAAAACAATCTATTTCACTGTTGAATTCTTGTTGCTCGTTGCCAGTTAATTTAAAAACATCTTATGTCATTCACTGTCATCGGGTAACTGGTCCCCCAGGCCTAGGTCTGAGTGTCTCAATTTTTATAAGGTTAAATAAAGAGCCTTTTTGGCCTTTACATCCTTTGCATTTTA
>VDFB02252372.1:0-44490 GCA_007258455.2 Sequoia sempervirens
ATTGATAATTCAAAGATTGTCTAGTATGAAGAGGAGTAAAGAGGAATCACCATACAAAATACTAGCAAGGTTTATGGATTCTTTGTTAGAAATCCCTAAAAGGTTGAGACCTAAGGATTCAGTTTGCATTGACTTATTTTGTGACATCTATGAGCCAGGGCTTACTACCTTGCCTAGGGAATTAAAGCCTCAAAATTTTGATCAAATACTTGATTGGATCAAAATTGCTGAGGAAGCAAAGTATGACTATGAACAAACAGTGAAATTTCAAAATGGGAAGAGTGCTAACCTTAGTAACAAAGATCAAGAGTTCAATCAAAGGATAAATAGGGATGTATTTGAGGGTAAATGTATGCATAACAATACAAATGATGATATTGTCATATTTGCAAATACTGTTGGTGTATTATTTGAGGCTGATAATCAAGGTAATGAAGGTGAAAATTTTAATTACACTCATAAGGAATACAAATTTTTGTGTGAGGAAAACTTGAAAGCACCTTTATTGCTCCAGGAATTTACTGTGTCAATACTCATGAAATTTTTCCTTTACCAGTAGATAGACATATTGCAAATGATAGACTCTTGCAAAGTACTCTAACTATTCCAGAATCAGAACATCTTGATGATCTGATAGGTTTTAAATTTGAAGACAAGAGTGCTTATCTTCAGACTCTAGAACCTGATTTTAATGATGAGATGGGTACAGGAAGTCAACAAGGTCGGGTTTCTGAATGTTTACATGAAGCAGAAATAGGATGTGTAGATCTTGATACTGAGATAGACATGGTTGTTTTTGACCAATGTTCTATTGAAGAAGGAAATGAAAAAATATACTTAGAGGAATAGAAGTTAAGTCATCATGAATTAGTAGACATATCATTTGAAAACATAGTTTAAAACCCCACTTCTAATCATATCAATTCTGAGTTAGTTCATCCATATTTTGAAATTTTTTGTTTCTTGTTGAAAGATGATAACTGGGAAGAAGAATCAAATTATGATATTGGTCCTAAAACATAAATCATTCATGATATCTGGAATGATATAAATGATGCCTTTTATAAGAAGGATTTTGCTTTAAGAAAGAGTGAAAGTGCCCTAGATTACAAAAAATTGATCTTTCAAGAAAATGAAGTATTGGGCAGCATAATTGATCTATATTGTTTTGAGGCATATGAACACCAACTTGAAAAGGAGCAAGTGTATCAGTGTTTTTTGTTTACTACACAGGATGGATATGATGTTGATCCAAATGAATCTGATATTAGTCAAGTGGACTATGAATGTTTCACTTTTCCAAACCAATTAAGTGAGCATTCGATGAAAAATAATGATAAGTTGAATCAGGTAGAGTGCTACACTAATCATATATTCCAGTTAACACCTGGTTACAACACAGAGAGGGACAAAAATGAGAGAGATAAGTGCAAGATCAGGTACAAGTCTCTAATGGTTGAACACAACAATTGCAACATGATCAGCTAGTGGACTCTTCATGGTATTGTTTTTAGCTTGGGCATGGTGCAAATGATGGAAAACAGGGTTTTTGACAGAGGTAAACACCAATTTTAAGATTGGTCTGGCCTTGTATCTTATATAAATACTGTACACATGCTGTTTAGTTTTGGTTCTCTTAATTTTCCTTGGTTTTTGTTTTCTGTTCTTGGTCTGCTTCACCTGAGATTCTGGATTCTTGCTCTGTTCATTGAGGAATAGACATCCCCAATTGGAGCCACTAATGGAACTTGCAAAATTTTTATGTTCCATCTCAAGTCCTTGTTTCATCTTGTTGGGGTTGACATCTGAGGGCTTAGGGTTCTGCTTGTATCATTGTTTAAGGGTTATTGTATTGGATTGGAGTCCTTTCTTATGAAACCCTTGGATTTGAATACTTGAAAAACAATCTATTTCACTGTTGACTTCTTGTTGCTTGTTGTCAGTTACTTTAAAAAAATCTTATGTCATTCATTGTCATCGGGTAACTGGTCCCCCAGGCCTAGGTCTGAGTGTCTCAATTTTTATAAGGTTAAATAAAGAGCCTTTTTGGCCTTTACATCCTTTGCATTTTATGACTTAGGAGTTTTGAGCCCTTTCTATCGTATCATCCTAGAGGGTCCCCTTCATTAGAACAACTTACGAGCACGTGCTTAAAAGTATTCACTTAAGTCCTGTCAGTCTTTTATCCTTATCGATCATCACTGATTACTTCAAAAGTGTATGTTCCAAATTGGCGACAAGTGATGGGTGATATTTATTTGTTTTTGCTCATCGTGAATAGTTGCTGGAGCTCTTGATATCAATACATGATGAGCGATGTTCCCTATATTGTTGAGGGATCGTTTATCGCTAATGGATTTTGAGCCTTGAGTATTCTAATAGCGATATGCAATGTCCTCTGGCCTTATGTTCTTATTTTCATTGCTCATCGTAGATGGTCATGAAATGATAAATTTCAAACAACGATGAGCGATATGATGGATTTCCCTTGCATCATGTATCACAAATATGTTTTAAGTGCTAAGTTTTATATTAGCGATACACGATACACAATGCCACTATGAATATCTCTCTTCGTTAATTGCTCACAAACTATATGAGGAGAGTTAGCGATGAGCAATGGCCCGATGTTTTTGTACTTTATTTCTTATCGTGGATTCATTCCAAAGCTTAAGTTTTAAAACAACGATGAGCGATGATATTCTCTGAAAGTTTTCTTTCGCTAATTTGAAAAGATCTTATGTGAGATGTCTTTTGTACCATTCATTTTCATGCAGGTGTATGTGTCTTAATCTGGTCTCTTCACTATATCTCCTGTCGCTAATAGGATTCAAGGTGCAAGGTGTGATTTAGCGATGTTTGACGGGGAAATGAATGTGATCAAAGCACGGGCCATAGATCCAAGGGTTGAGATTTCATCGCATGGATGCTTGCATCATCGATGAAGCTGATGAAGGACAAGATGCATTAGTGATAGGAAACGACTATTGCTAGAAAAGGCAATGTGGTAGAATCCTGTGGACATCATATAAAGCAAAAAGGAAAGTAGCGGGATGGATGGAGAACTTTTGATCTGGCTTTAAAACAAGATGATCCAATGGACTGAAATTCATCGTGGTAGCACTCTCATCGCTGATTCTACCCTAAAAATTTGGGCGAGGCTAGTGATGAGCGATGAAGTGTATGAGGGACTATTCTCTTCAAAACGCTGGTCATATGTACTTTGCTAATATTAATGAAGGAGCACAGATTAGGTTGGCGATGCATGTTAATTGTCAGATCCTATATGATTAATCAGGATTAAGGGAGGACATGGCAACATTTGAGGTGGCATCGCTGTTTTCTAGGAACAAGTTGCTAATGGCCAAAAAATGATGCTCATGATTGCCATAGATGAAGTTTTAAATGCTTTAAAATTGATGACCTAGATTCAAAGCTAAGTTGCTAAGTTATCAACTCACTCGCGCGAGGAGTTCTTGAATCATTAATTCTTGCATGCTCCAAAATGTCTATTTAATGCAGATTGTTCACTGTTCATCTTCACCATCTTTCTAGTCTTCAGTGAATGTGAGGTGTGGGTTAGTGAAGAAGTGTGAAGGTGTTAATTCTCCCTGAGTTGAATAGTGAATGTTCTTATCCTAGGTGAGTTAGTTTTCAATTGGGCTCTCTGTTGTTCATGCTCTAGTCTGTTTAGGAATTCCTTTTCTGGTACTAGGTGCAATTGTATGGGTTTGTAGTTGTATTTCCATGCAGCTTTGATTTAGAGTCTTTTGAATTATCAACTTCTGTTTATTTTAGAGATGAGAAAGACTAGTGTGCCAATTCAGCCTGTTAGGAGGTCTAGTCAGCTTAATGTGTTCGAGTGCTATGAGGATATGTCTGTAATTGAGCAAGCAAACTAGCCATCCCCTAAGGTTTCAAAGGGTAAGAAGAGGGCTCGAGGTCATAAGAAGAAATAAATTGTTTAGAGTACATACAACTTGAGAAACAAGACCATTCCAGAAGAAATGATCAAGTTTAAAGGAAAGGAGTTGGCTCAACCAGTGAAAAAGGAAAGGAAAAAAGACAAGGGTCATAGAGCCTGCCTGGGAAAACATAATTCTCCCATTGTGCTCTCTGATAGTCCTTCAGATGCTAAAGGTGACATTGACTCGGGATATGGCCAACATTTCTTTCTTTGGTGCCATATGGGAGCTCTGATGATGACATGGTGATGGTTCCTCCAATTTCATCAAGAATAAGGAGTGGTCGAGCATTCTTTGATGCTGACGACTCTGAATAGGGTCTTCTCCTTGTTTTTGTTTTTGATGACACCATGGTCTTTGCATAGGAGGTATTTGTTTCAATATGGCCGTGGTTGGTCTTTTACTCTTCCATGCTGATGCAGAGGTCTTCTGGCTAATATGATACAAAATATTTTTTGTTCAACATGGATGTGGCGACAATGACTAATGGTATCCTACACATGTGTTTTGTCTTCTGTCCTCCCCCATTCTCAAATGATTACATGAAACTGCCTAGGGAGTTTTTTGAGGATGCGGTTGAAATTAGGTTTTTGAATTGAAATGAAATGAAATTGTAACTCAGTTGGATGCTTGTGGATCCCTTGTTTTATAAAGGGGATTTCATGGCTGAAGTTAGAGAGATCAAAAATTTTGAGTCCAAAAAAGGTCTAGGTGAAAGCTATGCTCAGGGAGCAAATAAGATGTAAATAGATAAATTAGCAATTATATCAGAAGCCAGTCTAGGGAAAAAGTTATACTGTATGAAGATCTTAAATATAGTTTTACAAAGTAATATCAATAATGAAAGAGAATATTAGTTCTAAAATATTTCTCTCATGTATATTTTTCTTCCAAATTATGAATGAAATTATTAATTATAATTTCATTTGTCTTCTGTCATTTGCATTGAATGAATGGGTTTGTTTACGCTTCAATTCAATGAGTTGATTAAATGCTAAAATGAGACCATTAGTTTGTGGGAAAGGGATATAGGATTTGGTAAGGAAGCAATATTTTAAAAACACAGAGAGTTAGATGCTACAATGTAGCATACTAATAGTCTATTGATAATTATAATTGTATTACTGATTGATTGCAAATTATGACTCCATTGTTCCCTCAGATAGGGCACTGGTTGTTCTATTAGTTTATCTAGTGGTTAACTGAGATAGTAGTGAATCTGACCAGAGATTTAAGATGGAAGTGAATTCTTAACATACTTTAAATTAAACTGTACCAACCTTCAAGTATCAGTGTATTCCCTGAAACAAATAGCAATTTCATAAGAGGTCTGCCAAGCCTTAGATGATGTTGGTTTCTTGAGGAATACATCTATGTGAGGAAATTCTCTTGATCAAGTTGAGATATTATGAGCATAAATAGGATACCCTCTTGGGTCTCACAGAGCTCGAAGAGAAGAAGTGAGGTTATAAATGCCCCAATTAAGTGTTGGTCGATCCTCAACCTTGTTGATAATTGAGTTCTGGTAGATTCATAGGTAAGGACTGATATTAACTTTGGTTCTTAAAAAATAACCAACACATACAAACATACAAGTACCTACACCTACACACATAACAAACATACATAAGGAAAGAATATAGAAGCAAACATACAAGGAAACAATGTATACATACAAACAATACATATACATAGTGTAATGTATGCATGTATCTTTATATGTATGTATGAAATGTATCATGCATGTCTCCATATTTGTATATTTATTTACCTATGTATATATTTATTTCTCATCTATATATGTGTTGTATTTGTGTGTATGTATGTGTAATTGTATTTTATAATGCTTGTTTGTTTTTTCAATTGTATGTATATATATTGTTTGTATGCATATGCTTTTATATTATTTCTTTATGTATGTTTGTTATGTGTGTATGTGTAGGTACTTGTATGTTTGTATGTATGTATGTCTGTATGTATTTAATTATTTCTTTTGTACTTGTATGTATGTATCTTCATAGTGCAATATAAGAGAACACAATAAATTTATTAAAATAAAACCATATAATATATGGTTCTCTTATAATGCATTATTTATGTATGTATGTACATATAAATATTTTTAGTATTTCATTTAGGTCAATATTCTTATTCATTGTCCTTGTTTGTTTAATTAGTTTATTCTCTTTTAGATTTTTAAATTATTTTTCCTCTTTCTTATGTGTAATCTCTTAAGCTTGTAACTAATTTCTGTTGGACTCAAGGAACACTGAGAGGGGGGGGGGTGAATCAGTGTTCAACAAATTAGACTTTCAATTCAGATCTTAAACCATTTTTAGCACATAAACAAAAATAAAGATGAAAGCACATTAACAAGATGATCAAAACACCATAACACCAATATTTTTACATGGAAATCCTGTTAGGGGAAAAACCACGGTGGAGTTTAATCCACAATTTATACTCTGTTAAAAGTATGAATAAAAGGGAATGCACTTGCATTCAGGCACACTTCCTAGAGCTCACTGCTCGAAATAAGGAAGGCTCACTGCCTTACAAAATGTTTGTGATTACAACAAAAATTGAACTGAGAAGATAGCATCTACAAATGCTTGGATTTAGTTCTGGTGAAGCACATAAAATAGATTATGAACCTTCTGTCTGATCCTACAACTCACTCTGCTCTGCTCTGCCTTAATTCACAATAATCTTCTTCTTCTCAAGCAAAATTTACTCAACTGATCTTCTGATGTTCACTCATACATCTGCTTTGCTCTTTTCGCACATTCACACCTTCTCACTAGTTCATCCTCTTTCAAAAATGAATTACCGATCTCATATATATATCCGCTAGCAAAGATTTTAATCACTTAAGTCGGCTTCAACAAAACATGAAATATTCTCAAACAGTCAGCTCAAATTACAAGTTATATTTAATGCACACCCACAAAGGTTAGATTAAGACATAGCTAGGGCCCAAAACAATATTCTCAAACTTAGAAACAATTAAACAACTACTCCTTACACATCTGCGACACACTACATTCCTTGAGTCGGCCACAATGAGAAAATAAACAAAAAATCATTCTACTGAATCTCCTAACTCGTACATCGATTGCTACAACACCACAAAAAATATGAATAAGGTAACATACATGCTTAAAAAAATTTCTTGGGGATCCACAACACAAAATGATGATCTAGTGAAGCATACAGATTGACTAACTGACCAGATACCTTGTTCTTCATGCTTTCTGCCGGTAACACACCATCTTTTACATTTCCTGCCAGTATAAGTAGATCCTGATATGCGGACCGAGATAATGACTTCAGTTTCCATCAATGACAACAATAGAAGCCATAAAAAATCTCCCCCTTTAGCATTGATGGCAACACTTAGTGAAAAATGACTAAGTGTCTGAACCAAAACTCAAAATTTCAAAACACAACAAAACAATGCTCCCCCTTAGAATGTCAAGAAATTTTTCACTGCTCTCCTCCCCCTTTGACATCAATGATAAAAATTTACTGCTTACTCTTCTTTTTCTAAAATTTACACTGTACTCTCTCACCCATTATTGATGCAAAAATTGATCAAAATTTGAGAAATTACAACTGTTGCACAAATTAGAAAATTATTTTATACTTATCCTTTATCTCAAAAAGAAATTTCTTCCAAGCATCTACTGCAATCCCAATAATTATTATCAAACTGTTGTTTTCTGATGTCCGGTTAATGATCTGAATGAGGGATTCTGGAATTGTAATCGCTTCTTCTAACTTCTCTCCTTTCTTTAGAATCTCAATTTGCTGCTCCAATCTGCATTCAATTAGATCCTTCACTTTCCAGAAAGTGTCCATAAGAGTGTTTCTCGAAAAGTGAACCTTTGCATGCTCAGCCTACAACTCATGAATCTTTTTCTTGACCACTCCATCCTGGTCTTGAAACATATTATAATCCTGACCAATTTTGATCAATTCACTCTCAATTTGCTCCAACTTGTCCTTGTATTTACCAACCACATGGGTCCACCAAAGACAATAATTGTAGACCTTATTTGCTGAGTTAATGCATTGCCTTAACACATTCATTTTATTTTTTAGTTTGGAAAGAGATATCCTAAACTGCTCCTTTAGATGTAGAATTACTTCTTCCTCTTTCTTGTCCTGAGGTACATAGGCCATAGCCTCCCTGATACATTCAATCAATTCTTCTGGAAGTACACTCTACAAACTTTCAAATTCAATGTTGTTGTGCACAAAGTATCTACCTAGAGTGTTCTCAATGAAGTATTGTTCATATGAGGGTCCATTTAACCATATGTCAGCAATCTTTTGCATTCCATCTTCCTCTTGAACAATCTACAGTATCTTTGTTTTGAATAAAGCACCTTCTTCATCGCTTTCTTCTACTATCATCAAATCTGGTTCAACTGATTCCGGTTCATCTCTTGGAGTATAATCATGAAAATCTTCATCTGGTATATCCACAATTACTTGCTCTTTTCCTTTTTCTTCAGTTCTTGGAGATTTGTGTGATGGATAAATGCCATCAACAAACTCTAGATCCCTTTTTTGCTTCTTCTCCACCTTATCGGAAGAGGATCCAACTTCAACTGCTCTTACTGGAAGAGAGATGCCGACTATTCCAAACTTTCCCAACAACTCTCTAAAGAAATTTTCATGAACTTGCTCACAATTTTCCAGAGTACTGAAATGTTTAAAAATTTCCTTGCAAATGGGTTCATTTTCCTTCCATACCACATTAACATTATGAGGAAAGCAATTCAAAAAATACTTCATAATGCATATAACTAGGGTACCAAACCTGAAGGGGTAATTTGCATCCTTCGTCAATTGCACATTTTCCATCAATTGATCCTTCAACAATCCACACAGATCAAAGTCTTCATCTTCCATTATCATTTTGTATGAAATGTAAACTGTGCTACTGAGGTTGTGCCTTCCCTATTTCTGAAGAAAATTTTATATGATATTCAGTGTGCAATGTACCTCATTATTGGATCTTTGATTGTTGAAATTAACAGAGCTCTTTGATCTCCTTTTACTCTGGTTAGGGTTTCAACCACTTGATTCCAAATCGACTTCTTTTTCAGAGCATCTCCAATATTGCATAATCCTCTTAGATTTATGATAACCTCTTTTGAAATTTGATAGGGTTTATCTAGAATAAGGATATCATCATCCAATCTATTCAAGATAAACCTGACCACTTCCGCATTGATGAAATAAGGAAACTCATTCCAGATGTCCAAATTCTTGTGTTTCACACCTTCAAGCCACTTCAATTCATCGACTGGCAACAAATTTCTTACATCCCTGATCTTCCTACTACTATATTCATCCAAAGTCACCGTTCCTTTGATTTGCTTCATTTTACTTTCCATACCGAACAAGGTTTTCTATCGAGCACAAAATTTCAAATTCTACAAGCAATTGAAATACTTGAAGAATTCACTATCGAATTTGCTTTACTCCTTTGAGATTTCATTGTAGAGGCTCTCCTTCTGTTCTTCAATGCAAGGTGACAAATGAGGGTTGCAAATATCCTTTTATGTCTTCATGCACCTAACCTTTTTAGCTACATTAAATACTTTTCCCTAGGAGTCTTGGTAACTTTGTTTTCTTAGACAACAAAAGAAAAATTTGTCTGCGAACCTTCTACTTCTCATGTTCCTGCATAAGTGATCACTGATGCATTTTCAAACTTTTATCACAGCTACTAACAATTTTCTACATTTTGGTGCCAGCTATCGACAAGGGGCCAAAGGATTTTCCTTGGAAAACTCCCCCTAGGCCAATGGCCTGAGATCAATTTTCGGAGGCTGCTTCTGGTACGAGCTTATTTCCTTCATTAGATTCACTCTTCTTTACCCACATTTTCTTCATCTGATCTCTTATCTCTTCCATAGTCACTTTTCCTTTTCCTTTGTCATCTTTTTGTGAAATTCTTCCTCTGTATACCAGACCTCTTCTATCCATGTTTCTGTTCCTGCAAAATCTTGCAGTGTGACCAAGTCTATTGAAATTGTAACACACCAAAATTCTTTGTCTAGACCATTCATTCCATTAATTTCCCCTTAATCTACATTGATTAGCAACATGCCCAAATCTTCCACAAGTATAACATTTAACATTTCTTAAACTGACAGACATACTTCTGCATTCATTAGACTTGTGACCAAGCTTTTTGCAACTAAAACACTAACCGAGAAATGATGGATTGCTTCAATTTATTTTACCTCTACACTGAGAAGCCATATGACCAAATTTATTACAAGTGAAGCAGTAACCATTAAAATTCTGAGCATTGGGTTTTCTTACCATATACCTTCTGCCTTTGTTCATCTGATGTCTTTATCTGGAATCCTTATGTTCGGATCTAGGGCTTTCTTCCTTTTCATATCCAAGACCTCGCTTATCATTTGTATCCTTTTGTCCTTTAGTTAATTCATCAAGCTTAGCAGAACCAATCCTGAACTTCTTGTATTTGTTTGCAGTAGTGAGTTCATCTATAAGAATAACTATTTGTCTTTCAAGTTCTTGTTCATTGTTTCTAGATTGTTGCAGTTTAATCTCCATTTGAATGAATTCACTATTTGCTCTGCTGCATTCTTCAAATTTTTCTTTTAAGGACTAGGCCAGATTCTCCTCATTCTTCTTCCTTTCTTCAATCTCCTTAGTTAGCTTTATTGCCACAGATTCCATCTCAAGCTTTAGAGTAGCATTATTTCTAGCAAGTTTTTCACATTCTTCAGTTATCTCTTTTAGGGTTTGATTTAGGTGAACATCTTCCAAGCTTTTGTTTTCTTTCTACTTTAGTTGATCACAAAGTTCTTTCCTCTTTTCTCTTGACTCATTTATTTTGTCCTTCATTGATTGAATGAATTTCTCAGCATCTGCAAGATTTGCTTTTAATTCCATGATTTTTGCTTTAGATTGATCAAGATCATCAAGTGCCACCATAAGCTACTGTTGAAGACCACCAGACTCCATTGTATTCCAAGATCCACCTCAAGATGTTAAAATTCTATAGAGGAACAAAGCTCTGATACAAATTGTTGGACTTAAGGAACACTGAGAGGGGGGTGAATCAGTGTTCAACAAATTAGACTTTCAATTCAGATCTTAAACCATTTTCAACACAAATAGAAATAAAGATGCAAGCACATGAAAAATATGATCAAAACACCATAACACCAATATTTTTACGTGGAAACCTTGTTAGGGGAAAAACCATGGTGGAGTTTAATCCAAAATTTATACTCTGTTAAAAGTATGAATAAAAGGGAATGCACTTGCATTTAGGCACACTGCCTAGAGCTCACTGCTCAAAATAAGGAAGGCTCACTTCCTTACAAAATGTTTGTGATTACAAAAAAAATTGAATTGAGAAGATAACATCTGCAATTGCCTGGATTCAGTTCCGGTGAAGCACATAAAACATATTCTAAACCTTCAGTCTGATCCTGCAACTCTCTCTGCTTTGCTCTGCCTTAATTCACAATAATCTTCTTTTGCTCAAGAAAAAATTACTCAACTGATCTTCTGATGTTCGCTCATACATCTATTCTTCTATTTTCACACATTCACACCTTCTCACCACTTCATCCTCTTTCAAAAATGAATTACCGATCTCATATATATATCCACTAGCAAAAATTTTAATCACTTAAGTCGGCTTCAACAAAACATGAAATATTCTCCAATAGTCAGCTCAAATTACAAGTTATATTTAATGCGCACCCACAAAGGTTGGATTAAGACATATATGGGACCCAAAAAAATATTCTAAAACTTAGAAACAATTAAACAACTACTCCTTACACATCCGCGACATGCTACATTCCTTGAGTTAGCCACAATGAGCAAATACATAGAAAATCATTCTATCGAATCTCCTAACTCATACACCGATTGTTGCAACACCAAAAAACTTACCAATAACATAACATACATGCTTAAAAAACTTTCCTGGGGATCCACAACACAAAATGATGATCTGGTGAAGCATACAGATCAACTAACTGATTGGATACCCTGTTCTTCATGCTTTCTGCTGGTAACACACCATCTTCTACATTTCCTGCCGGTATAAGTAGATCCTGATTTGCAGACTGAGATAATGAATTTAGTTTCCATCAATTACAACACTAGAAGCCATAAAAAATCTCCCCAAGCTCAAGACAAAGGCCTATTGGTAAATAGATATATATTTAGAAGTATCCAGAAGTAAAGCTATAGGAATGAAGGATGAAAATTGGGGTGTGTTATATTGGAAATCCAAAAGCCTCATTCAAATTTTCTTAGAAGATTTTGTTGTCCTAAATGTTGTGGGAGAGCCCATAACTAGAATCCTTTGAAAAAATGGAAAAAATTGTACCATGCCAAATCCTTGGTGAACAATAATTTTTATAGATGAAGTTGTATACTTTAAGGATGAGTGATGGAGACTCAATTGTTGAGAACCTAAATGTATTTAACACCATAGTAGGCTAGTTACATTTTATTGGTGTGAAGGTAGAAGAATATGATCATTGCATGGTGTAGACACCTAAAAATGACCTAGGCCTGCAAGCTTCATTTTTACCACTTTCGTCCTAGCATAATTAAGACATTTAATTATGTCCTTGGTCCACATTCGACTATTGATTAAATAATTCATAATTATTTAATTAATTCATGTCATTTATTCTTCATGATTATTAAATAAATAAATTTTATTTATTTATTAAATACGTCATTAACTATCTAAGTCTTTCTTTAATTAAATAAATTTCTTAATTTATTTAATTCCCCCTTCTGCATTTCATTCTTATTGATTATTAAATAAATGAATTACATTTATTTATTTAATATGTCACTGACTGTCATAATTAAATGAACTGATTAATTTATTTAATTAATTAATCTTATCTTCTAAATTAAATAATTAAATTATTTAATTGCCAATTTAATATTCCTCTCCAGTGAACTTAGAACTCTGCATGGTAGAGTACAATCTATTCGCCGTTTCATAGCCCAATTGGCAGATAAGTGCCACCCATTCCAGTATCTGTTACGCAAAGGTGTCCCCTTTGTATGGATGGATAAATGTCAAGAGGCCTTCCAGCAAATAAAAGATTACCTGCTATCAACACCAATCCTCATACCGCCCATTCATGGAAAACCATTGATTCTATACATCTCGACTACTAGTTTAGCACTGGGGGCATTGCTGGCCCAAAATGATCATGAAGGAAAAGAAAGAGCAATCTATTACATCAGCCGCACACTGATAGGCTATGAGTTGAATTACACATACATTGAACATGCATGCCTCACTGTTGTCTTTGCATCCCAAAAACTAAGACACTATATGCTCAGTCATCAGACACAACTGGTTGCTAAGATTGATCCATTGAAATATCTACTAAGTCGAGCAACATTAACAAACCGGTTGGAAAAATGGGTCATGATACTAAGCGAGTATGACATACAATATGTTGAGCGTAAGGAAATAAAAGGGCAAGTAATAGCAGATCAACTAGCGGATGCACCAATTCAAGTCACTCATCCACTAGTAACTGATTTTCCCGATGAGTCCATTTTTCATGCAGGAACCGACAGCACCATGGAAGCTATATTTTGATGGGTCTCATAGTGGTCATGGCTCAGGTGCTGGAATCTTGTTTATCACACCATAGGGGGATTCAATTCCTAAGTCATTCAGGATCGCTTTCCCCTGTACAAATAACATTGCCGAATATGAAGCACTAGTCACAGGTCTCAAGTTGGCAATCAAATGGAAAATTCAGACATTGCTTGTATTTGGGGATTCCCAGCTAGTAATCAACCAAGTGAATGATGACTATGAAACAAAAGATGAGAAGTTGCTTCCCTACAAGAGGATGGTGGACAGTTTCTTGACATACTTTCAATTGATTTCTTTCGAACAAATCCCCAGGGCACAGAATAAGGCAGCTGATGCAATGGCTACTATTAGTTCTCTCTTGGACATCCCTAAAAATGTGTCACAATTTGAGTTCTTAGTAGAGCAGCTTTTGATACTGGCATATGATATCCCATAATCAGAAATGGTTTGTGAACTTTTTGGTCCCAACTCTCCTTGGTATCAGGACATTTACGAATACCTAAAATCTCAAACCCTTCCACCGAACCTGTCCAATAACCAAAGGAAGTCCTTCATTAGAAAATCTGCTAGATATGCCATTGTCAGTGACACCCTATACCGCCGTAGTTTCGACGATACCCTCCTTAGATGTCTTGACACCGAAAAAGCATGTATGACCTTATGAGAAGTGCACGACAGTATATGCAGATCTCATTCGAGTGGTCCCACTCTGGCTAAGAAACTAACGAGACTTGGGTATTATTGGCCGACCATGGAAAAAGATGCAATTGAATATGTCAGACTTGTCGCAAATGTCAAATACACAGTGACTTGGTCCATGCTCCAGCACAGGAACTCCGGCCGATCACTTCTCCTTGGCCCTTCGCTCAATGGGGACTCGACCTCGTGGGTAAGATTCATCCAACCTCATCCAACGGCCATAAATTCATTATTACCGCCACTGAGTATTTCACAAAGTGGATTGAAGCCATCCCATTAACATACATTACTAGCAAACAAATATCAAAGTTCATCCTCAACTACATCATTTGCCGGTATGGCCTCCCACAGTCCATCATCACTGACAATGGACGTCCGTTCAAAAACCAAGACGTACGTGAGTTATGTGAGCAATTCCATATCCAACACCACTTTTCATCTCCATATTACCCCCAACGAAATGGCCAAGCTGAGGCGTCGAATAAAACCATTGTCAAAATTCTAAAAAAGATTGTCAATGATGCTGGCCGCTACTGGCACATACAACTTAACCCTGTTTTGTGGGCTTACCGAACTAGCATTCGTACACCTACAGGAGCCACCCCATTCGCCCTAGTCTTTGGCGCTGAAGCCATCTTACCCATTGAGGTCAAAATTCCTTCGCTACGAGTCTCCTTGAAGGGTCTAACTAATGAAGAGAAGTACTGACAATCACACTTGCATGAGCTGGAAATGCTGGACGAAAGAAGACAAAACTCACTGAATCACCTTCAAGCATATCAGAACCGCCTTTGTCGTAGCTACAATAAAAAGGTTATGGTTAGAAAGTTTGACATTGGCGACCTAGTTCTCATGCAAAACCCCAAGAATCAAGCAGACAAAGAAAAGCCAGGAAAATTTGAACCAAACTGGCTAGGTCCCTATGTTATCATATCTTCTTTTGGTTCCGGAGCTTATCAACTGGAAACTTGAGATGGGGAACAATTGACAGAGCCCATCAACAGTTTACATCTCCAAAAGTTCTACGCATAGCATCAGAGGATGGAGCTGAAAGCCACAAAATACAAAAAAAATTGAAAATGATAAAAATCATCACCCTGATGAAAACCTGGCAAACAGGCGTCTTGGTGACACCAAAAAAAATAAAAAAAATCATGAAAATAGTAAAGAGAAAAATGATTCGTTCAATAGTGAAAACCTGGTAAATAGGCACTTTGGACAAGTACCATGGTGAAAACCTGGCAAATAGGCGCCATGCGTAATCAATCATTGCTCTGCCATCTACTGTCACTTTATCTAACTTGGCCTAGGATGAAAGGAATTTCTGCCATTATTTCGCAAATCACCACCACATCCTACCCTACCTATCCTAGTGGATAAATGATTGACATCAAGTCCTGACGATTGTCCGTCTAGCAAGTCAGCAGCATCCCGAACATATTACTTGCAAATGGCTAAGTCTTAGACCTGACTGGGGGAAAAATGTTTATCATGCAACTACAGTGGATGTCACATATGATCAAAAAAACATCATAAAATGTCCTAAAAAAAGACCAAAAACATCATAAAATGTCCTGAAAAAAAAGACCAAAAACATCATAAAATGTCCTGAAAAAAGACCAAAAACATCCCAAAAAGTCCTGAACAAAGACCAAAAAACATCGCAAAATGTCCTGAAAAAAGACCTAAAAATCATAAAACGTCCTGAAGAAAACCTCAGACAAAGTCAATCAAGTCAATCGGTCCATGTCATTGTCCGAACTACGTTGTCTCTATGCATTTGCTACGTAGGTAAGACTCATATTTGAGTCCCCGAGACATTAGGTTAGTCTTGTTAGGTTTGTCAAAATAAATCATGACTCAATCTTTTGTCATCAAAATAATGTCATTGGTCATGGAACTACGAGGTCTCTGAGTGTATGACATAGGCAAGGCCATCTATCGATGAGCCCCTGAGGCCGCACTAGGTCAGTCCATTAGGGTTCATGGCACTACATTGGCACACACGTCAAAAATCTTCAATCAATTTCCATATGGGAAAAATCCTGAAACAAAGTAAAACAATCATTTATCCAGCATGACAATCTCATCAGTGCAATCTCACATCATCATGACAATATCGGCATATAGTCAAACACAAGTCAAACTTGGTCAAAACAAGTCAAATCATCATAAACCAATCAAACTGTCAAATTTTGGTTAGTCTTCAGATGAGTCCTTCTAAACGATAACCTCTGTCATTTACGCCTTAGGATGTGTCCTTCCTAGGCGTCGTCATTCGACATTTTGAGCAATCTTCTTGACATCTAAAGATCACTCTTCACAACATCAGTATTCTTCAGATGTGTCCTTCTGAAGAACCAAATCTGTCCTTTATGCCTTAGGATGTGTCCTTCCTAGGCATCGTCATTATTTCGAGGGACCCCCTACAACCATTAGGGATCAAATCCTCTCGACATCGGCATTATTCAGGATGTGTCCTTCCTGAATTCACTAATTCTCGGCATTTTCCAAGGTCATCAAAATTTTAAACATTTCGACATCTCGACATTATCAAACATGGCATCTTGACATCAAAACAATGGATATCCAAACGCACTTGGCAAACACTTGACAATTGCCTTTTGATCTTTTATCATGTTATTAGTTTTTCAGCGAGATCCCACTAAGCAGGATTTAGAGAAGCAGCGACGTAGCATGACAATTGACACACATGACTACTAGCTTCTCAGTGAGGTCCTGATTCTGGTATTTAGAAAAGCAACGACATATCATGGTAGGGATTTTATTTTTATTTATTTTGGCAATCATGTCACTAGTTTCTCAAGGATGTCCTGGAAATAGGATTTAGAGAAGCAACGACGTTTCATGATTTGTCATTGTCTTTTTCTGCTTGTGGTTGATTATGATAAAAGGACTGGGGCAGTCACACTCCTGATATGAGTCATGATCATCCTTGTCTGTGACTGTTTGTCTTACGTAATGGTATGACCTTGCACACCTTGATCTATGTCATATCATGGTGTTTCTTGGCCATTACAATAGTCTTCCCAATGATGATTAAAGAGCAATAAATATTAAAAGTCCTATAGTAAAGTTTGGAAGGATTTGGTCTAGGAATTAACATGCATTTGCATAGGTCTCATGTCTTCTCCTCTTTGGTCTGATCGTCTTGTCTCATCGGTATCGTCATCTTCTCTCATCCATCCCATGATGATATCCTGTGACATCCAAAAAAATAAGTGCATACATGATCATATACATTGCATTAGGTCCATATATACATCCTACATGGCATTAAATCACATACATAATCGCAAACATTGCATTAACATAATCATCAGCATTGCATCTTTTACATAAATACATCATGCACATCATATAAATAAGCATTGCATCATCATGGCATCAAAATCATAAATAGGCATCATAGGATATACATGGCATCATAAACGAACATCATACATCATAATACATAAAGCAAAGAGGATCACATAACACATGTAGGTCGCATCAAAACTGCATCATCATATAATATCATCTCAAAAAATATACAATGTCACAGGATAGAGTCAACGGATATCCCAAAAATGGAGCTCGCAAGCTCAATCATATACATAGTGTGTCATAATACAAGTATGCCCCTAGGGTAGGCTCTCATCATCCCCTCGAGGGGAAGAATGTGGTGGCTGTAACCCTGTCACTAGCTCTGAAGCAATAGGTGGTCATGTAGCAGCCTCTGTCTGTGATACTGATGGAACTGCGAGTGAGGGTATCATCCTGATGGTGGCAAACATCTGTGAGGTCATTGCTTCCAGACTCTGAGAGGAGGACGGATCTATCATTGGCGGCCGATCCTGTACTGACTTCTGCGCTGAAACTGTCACAACCTCTACCTGTGCCACTGATGGAGCTGCAAAGGATGGTGCCATCTCAACTGTAAAGGACATCTGTGATGTCACTGCTGCCTGACTCTGACCAATAGATGGATCACCAACTGGTGGCTGTACCTGTGCTGATCTCTAAACTGAACCAGTTGACCTAGGACTAGGAGTATGCTGGCACGAGTGATGTGACCTATGACCCGAAGTATGCCCTGTCGAGGTAGACCCTCCGACACTAGTATGGCTCCTCGTACCACTACCACTGCCTGACCTATGTCCACTGCCTGTCCTCGACTATGACTGGGATAAGGTAGGATCCTGTCGCTCTGGTGGCACTGCTTGCTCGTACAAGGTCCTGTACTGCCCCAGTCTCATGCTAACCCTAGCCAACTCCCGAGCCATGTCTCCCATGGGCCCTGTGCATAATGCTGCAAAATCGGTACACCACTGGGTTGCGTCCTGCTGGCAGATCACCGCCTGATCCCGCTCTACACGGGCTACCTCCAGTGCTGACTGTAACGACCTGACCTGTGCCAAGCTAGCATCCAATATCTGCTAAAGGTCTAACACCCTCTAATCTACTGTGGCATCTGGCGGCAACCCTGAGGTGGACGGTATCTCCTCCTCCCCCTCTACCATATGCCATCGGAGTAGTCTCTCGGTCTCATCTATGGCATTGTCCTCCTCATCATCATTGTCCACCTCCTCCTGCCCACCCACCTCCATCTCCACCTCTGACATATCCTCATGCCTCTCTACCTCTGCCTCCTCATGCCTCTCCGCCTCTGCCTCATCCTCCTGTCTCTCTGCCTCCGCCTCCTCATCCTTCCCTCCCACATCCACCTCCTCCTCCTGTCCTCTAACCTCCTCCTCCTCCTATACTCTAACCTCTGCCTCCTCCTACCTCTCCTCCTCATGCCTCTCCTCCTGCCTCTCCTCACCCTCTCCCTCCTGTCTGGGCTGCTCCTCCCTCTCCCCCTCCTCATTGACCTCGGGGATAGCATCTAGGGCTACCCTCGCTATGCGCTGTCACACCCTCCGGCCCTGTGCCTAACCGTCTCGCCTCCGCCTCCGGCCATCTCCGACATCATCCCCACCTCTGGCTCCACCTCTACCTCTGTCCCCACCTCGGCCTCCGTCCCCACCTCTGCCTCCGTCTCTGCCCCTGCCTCCATCTCCACCCCTGCCTTCGCCATCATCCCCACCCCTCCCTCCATCTCCATCCCTGCCTCTGCCTCTCCCTCTGCCTCCATCTCTGCCCCTGCCTCCCCGCCTGGCTCGTGGCACCCGCGGAATAACGGATCGTTTGTCAACTGGTGCTAGCCTGTCAGGATTTGTCAATGGCACGGGTCTGCGTGCCTGCCACCATAAATCATACGCTGGCGTCATACCAGGATCAGCTGCTCCTCCTCTCCAACCCCAGGCCTGAGCTACTAGCCCGTCTATCTACTGCTCAGCGAATGCCACTGGGATGGCTGGCCCCCACGCATACTCTCTGGAAGATTTGGCATACTCTGTTGTCCCCACGGATACATCCTGCTACTCCCCGAACTGCCTAAGGACACGCTGTGGGAGGTACATCTCAATAATCAAGGACATCTGTACTGTCCTGCCAATAAGATACCTATACTACCTGCAGAAGCTGAGGTGCTCGTCCTCATCGTCCCATGCCTCACAATCCCTGTATGGCCTCCAGATGAATTTTGCCATGGTGTCGATCTTGTGCCACCACCACCCTGTCTAGCCCATATGGGTCTGCTGTAGTGCACCGGCATAGTAGTAAGAGTAGGGCATCCCCTCGACTAGCTGTGGTCTCTCAATGGGAGGGCGAAATATGGCAATGTGCTCCCACGCCCAGATCATCATCAAAGTGGTCCCACAGGAGATACTCTCTCCTCTCCTGTATGCAACGTTGTGAAGCTGATGGTAAAGCATCCCTAGCAAACAGGGACCCCAAGCATACACTGTCCTATCCCGTCTCATGCCAACTAGGACGTCTCCCCAACCAATCGGAAAGCCATGTCCTCGCCGATCAGGAATCAAGATACTTGCAATCATCGTCACTAAGAATGCATCAAAGCACTCGTAGTGCTCCGCCAGGAACTCCCATCGGATCTCATAACCCTGAATCCCCAATCCAGTACCCTGATCCCGATAATAGGCACGGAAGGTCTGCTCGCCATGCCGTGGATCATAGACGATCCACTCCCCTCGAATAGGTACTTGGAGAATCTGGTAGACATCCTCCAGCGTAATGGTGGCCTCACCTGTAGGCAGGTGGAAGGAATAGGTCTCAGAATGCCATCGCTCACACAATGCTATCAGTAGAACCCTGTTCGCCCGAATGGCAGGCATGAACGCAACATAAAATAAGCCTAGTCTCATCAATTGTCGCCGCTCTCGCGGGCCCAACTGATCGATGAACCGAAAGGTGGTCGGTCTGGTCTCTCTCATATAAATAGGGGCAAGCTGTCTCTGCAAAAAGATGAACACTACATCAGCACTTTTTGGACAACTGTCAAACATCATGAAAGCAACTAAGGTCAAGCAAACATCAAAACAAGTTTTATTAAAGAAACAGGCAAGTGCGTCGCAACCAAGCAATTGCATCACAAAAAGTCAATTGCGTCATTCAAAACATCAAATGCATCTCAATATGTCAATTGCGTCTTGATATGACATTTGCGTCACGAAAATTTGCGAATGCGTCGGAACATGGTGAATGCGACACAACCTTGCAATTGCGACATTCAACATAGCAACTGCATCACAAAATATCGATTGCGGCATTCCAGCCGACAGATGCGACTTGATAAGTCATTTGCGTCGCACGAATTGTCAAATGCGGTGCAAACCACCGGTGCACCCGAGTTTCTCTAAGCACTTGCATCGTGACGCATCAAATGCGTCGTACGCGAAGGCGATTGTGGCTTACGCGAATGCATATGCATCGCGGTGCAGACGTTGACTATCCTAGAAAACATCAAATGGCATGCAAAATGATAAAATGACAAAGTGAGTTTAAGGTACATACCACCGGCTCTGAGCCCTCTGGCCGTCTGAAGGTCCTCACGATCTCCCCGCGGTGCTCTGACACTAGAATAACCATCCTCGTTGCTGCGCCTTTTGCTCTGAGCTCTCAAATTTTGCAAGGTAAATAGTAAAAGTGAATTGACTTTTAACCCTTTGTCAACCTATTTATAAGGTCAAAATGACATTTTTCAAACTAGGTCAATACTGGAGGCTCATTTGAACACCTTTGACTTCCTCGTAAGTTGCTTTAAACATGACAGAATCCTAAACCGACTGCGCCATTGTTTTTCTGGTCATCAAATTGATTTATCAGGACCCTTTGCAAATTTTTTGAAAATTTTTCGAGGGGCAATGATACTCCATACCTTCGCTGGGGCATATTCTTGGCTTATTTTCTTTGTCACAATGCGACAAGCGACATTATGACAAAGAGGGGAAAAATGTAGACACCTAAAAATGACCTAGGCCTGCAAGCTTCATTTTTACCACTTTCGTCCTAGCATAATTAAGACATTTAAGTATGTCCTTGGTCCACATTCGACTATTGATTAAATAATTCATAATTATTTAATTAATTCATGTCATTTATTCTTCATGATTATTAAATAAATAAAATTTATTTATTTATTAAATACGTCATTAACTGTCTAAGTCTTTCTTTAATTAAATAAATTTCTTAATTTATTTAATTCCCCCTTCTGCATTTCATTCTTATTGATTATTAAATAAATGAATTACATTTATTTATTTAATATGTCACTGACTGTCATAATTAAATGAACTGATTAATTTATTTAATTAATTAATCTTATCTTCTAAATTAAATAATTAAATTTAATTATTTAATTGCCAATTTAATATTCCTCTCATTTTAAATAAATTAAATTATTTAAAATGTCATGTCAATCCTAACTGTCAGTCCTTTTTAATGAATAATCTGAAAAAGATTATTTATTGTCTTATGAAATCCATAATTTGAATTATTTTAATTCAAATTAGTAATCTTGCAAATCAGGCAATCTTATCTTATTGATTTTTCAAATCAGGCAAATCAGGCAATCTTATCTTATTGATTTTTCAAAAATCTTTATTTTCTAATTAATTTGTCTCATTTATTCTCCACCGTCAATCCGATTTTATTCTGACCGTTTGATTAAGGATTTTGCCCTAACCCAAATTATGGATTCTCAGGTGTAATCTGGATCGTTCATTTCATTAATTTATCTCATCCGTCCATTCGAAATGGCATTTTCTATAAAATGCCATCTTCTTCTCACTTTTCGAACACACACACATGCTGACATTTTGCATAATTATTATAGGCATTTACTCACTTGCATATTTATTGTCATAGGAAATTTTAGTATTTAATATAGTCATTTGATCAACTTTGGCATTTGTTTTAGCTATAGACATAGGCTTTTAGACATAGGCATTTAGACATATCAAATCCTTCAAGACTTGTTGTAGGACTTAGGCTTTTTCAGATTTTGCTCCCACAACAAATCTGAGGGCAACATTATCCAACAAGTAAGAAGGTGCTACGAAAATGAATCATGGAGACTTCTGCGATCAGGTATAATCGTTCTTTCATGTATCTCCATTGTGTTTTGTAGCTACTTTGGGTTTTTATCATTTGATTTCAATTTAATTGTTCTAATCTAATACCTAGAAAATACCCTCAGTTACACATGGTATTATTATGTTCTTTGCCAAACTCATGGATAATTTATTGGAAGCAGTTTCCGTTGCACCAAAGATCAACCTGTCAATGCTCGATACAATTTCCATATTTATACAAGATCCATAAGAGGCGGATAATCCATGTCACGAACCCGAGCGTTGTGCTACACAACACAATGAGACCAAGGATGAAACTCTTGCAACAAACCCCCTAGTGCAGGTGAGGGGTTCAAAATCATGACCTCGACTCTAATACCAATTGTCGGAAGTAGGTGTGGTTGCACCAAAAGATCAACTTGTTAATGCCTGATACAACCACCAGATTTATACAAGATCTACAGGAGGTAGTTAAGCCATGTCACGAACCTGAGAGCCGTGTTGTGCAACACAAGGAGACCAAGGGTGAAACTCTTGCAACATAATTTGGTGATTGCCATTGGAAGCACTACTTAAAATTTTGTGGTTGATGAGGTAGTGGATTATCTTCTTTGATAGGAGATGAGGTAGAAGGATTTTGAATTTTTCAAGGAAGCACCAATTATTTTTGGATGTTTAAAGGGAAAAGGAAAGAATAGGGACAAGAGAAGATCTAAGTCTTGAGGGAGATCTAAGTCTCTAGATAAATCCAAAGTAAAATTTAGGAATTATGGTAAGAAAGGCCACATCAAGGAGGATCACAAGGGTAAGAAGAAATAAAAGAACAAATAGGATGATGACTAAGATTTGAGAAATTGTTAAGATGATTTAGATGTATTAATTGCAACCCTTACCATGCATGAATATGAGGATGCATGGATGATCATGTAAGAATTGGCTATGAAGATAGCCACCCAAGATCTAGAGGCCTAATAGAAAGCACAAGCATAAGAGAGATAGAAACAATATGACAAAAATAGACTGTATTCTGCCAATGATGCAAAATAGAATAGAATGAGCAAAAGTACATAGGATACCCCTTGGTTATATAATGAAGGTGAGTACATAGAAGGGCATAAGATTATGAAAAGTTTTGTAATATTATGACATGAGACAATTGTGAAAAGCTATCACTCCACCTAAAGTGGAAAAGTGATAATGTGATAATCACCACAAATAATGGATCACCCACAAAAAGTGGAGAGGTAATCACATGATATGTCCATGAAAGGTGGATGTGATAAACTAATAACATGATAATTACACCAAAAGTGGAAATGATCCAACTACCTCCTATGTGGTCCCTAAGCAAACTTAACTAAGGTGTAATCATGACCTAGGACAAGGTACAACACTTTTAATTACACCAACACCCCCCCTTAAGTGCAACTTAGGAAGAATGTACACAAATGCAAACAATGCAAGATGGGTCTTGGATAGTAGGCCATGTTAGGTACCCATGTAAAAATGAAATGTAATCTCTCATAAAGTGGAGAAAGGGAGAAAACCATGTGGGAAAAAACTCCCCCCCAAAAGAGAGAAACAAAACAAAAAATGCACTCAAAAAGATGAGAAGGGCAAAACCTCGAGTGAGGAAAAATCCCCCTCAAAAGAGAGAATGAAGAAGGTCAAGTGACCCCCCCTAAAGAAACATCCCACACCCCCAAGAGAGCTCACAAATGGTGATATGTAATCTCAGTGAAGGGTTTGGTGAATATATCTGCAACCTGATCTGCTGCACGACAATATTGCAAATCAATGACCTGCTCCTGTATCAACTCCTTGATGTAGTGCATATGAATCTCGATGTGTTTGGTCCTCTGATGGTGAATCAAATTATTTGAGATTTGGATGGCACTCTGATTGTCACAATGAATGACTATAGGATGTGGAATAGTGAAGCCAAACTCAATGAGAATATTTTGAAGCCAAATATCCTTGGTAGCGGCATTAACAACCCCTCGATACTCAGCCTCAGTCGAAGAAAGAGAAATAGCATGTTGCTTCTTACTCTACCAACAAATGGGGCCAAAACCAAGATGAAAGTTGTAGCTAGAAGTAGACTTATGATCATCAAGATCACCAAACCAATTAGAATCTATATATCCCACCAAGGTAAGTCTTATACCTGCTGCATAGTGAATCCCATGATGATGTGTACCCTGTATGTAATGCAAGATACGTTTGGTTGCTTTCCAATGAAGTTCATGTGGTTCCTACATAAAGTGTGAAACCATGCCAATTGCAAAGGAGATATTAGGGCATGTGTGAGTCAAGTAGTTGAGATTCCCAACAAGCTGACGATACAAAGTGGCATCAACAAGTGGAGTAGAACACTTAGCCTCAAGCTTGACTCTTGAAAGAAAGGGAGTCAGAGTAGGCTTAAAATTAGCCATGTGAAATCGAGCTAGAAGATCAAGAGAATAATTGAGTTGAGAAAGAGAGATCCCAAAAGTTGACTATGTGATCTCAATCCCAAGAAAATATTGCAAAAGGACCAAGTCAGTCATAGAAAATCTGTCTTGCAAAGAAGATTTGACACTCCCAATGATGGATGAGGTACTCCTTGTAATGATCAAGTCATAAAAATAGAGCACAAGTAGCAAATGAGAGTCATCCTATCACAAAATGTAGACATTCGGATCTAAATGACACCTAGTGAATCTTGCTGAGAGAAGAAAGGAATCCATCTTGGCATACCAAGCCCTAGGGGCCTGTTTGAGGCCATAGATAGAATTCCTCAATCTACAAACCAAAGAAGAATCCTATATGAATCCCTGTGGATGCTCCATGTGAATCTCCTCATGAAGATCCTTGTGAAGAAATGCACTCTTCACATCCATTTGATGTACAACCCAACCATGAGCTACAACAATAGCAAGTGTCAAGCAAATGGAGTTCATCTTAGCAATGGGTACAAAGGTCTTTGTATAATCAACACCTGGAACCTATGAGAAACCTTTTGCTACAAGTTGAGCCTTGTATTTATTCACATTCACATCCGTTGCATACTTGGTCTGATAGATCCACTTACATTGAACCATCTTTCTCCCCTTAGGGAGTGGAACTAAATCCCATGTGTGGTTCCTCATCAAGGAACTATACTCTTCCTCCATTGCTGAATCCCACTCTGGAACTCCTAATGCTTCCTTGAAGGACTATGGATTAGAAGCACTAGCAATAAAAGCATGTGGAAAATCTTGATGTTGTGACCGAGTCCTTTGAGTATTTGAAGGATCCCCAATAAGAGAACCTGTTGACTCAAGAGTTTGTCGAGCCCAACGAGGTCTAGTAGGAGATGAAGGATGAGGCTCCTCAACTGCAAGTGGACCATATGAAGGTGTGATCCTATGATTTGGAGTTGAGGGAGAATCATCATCTGAGTCACTATCATCACTTTTCACTATGGAGGAAGGAAGAGGTGGATTAGAGGCCAAGCTAGGAGAGCTTTCCTCAAAATGAACACTCCTTTCAATGAATAGCTCATGTGTCTTTGGATCCAAAAGTCTATATTCCTTAACACCTTCAGGATATCCAACAAAGATGGAAGGCCTACTTTGAGGTTCTAATGCATTGTACTTCTCTAGAGGTATGCATGCCCAAGCTGGACAACCAAAACCTCTGAAGTGTCTCACAATTGGTTTTCTACCACACCAAGCCTCAAAAGGAGTCATACCATTCAAATCCTTATGGGGAACCAAATTTTAGATGTGTGTGGCACAACTGATAGATTTTGCCCAAAATTTTGGACCAAGAGAATGAGCATGAATCATGCAGCTAGCCATCTCCTTAAGGGTTCTATTCTTCCTTTCAACAACACCATTCTGCTGTGGAGTGTAGGCAACTGAATGCTAAAGATCAATCCCCTCAAGAGTACAAAATTCCTCAAGTCTATTGTTCACATATTCCCTTCCATTTTCTGTGCAAAGAATCTTGACTTGCTTCCCTGATTGCTTCTCAACATGAGCCTTGAAGGCTAGAAATCTGTCGAACACTTCACTCTTGAGAACAAGAAAAAAGACCCATGTGAAGTAGGAGTAGTCATCAATGAAGGTGAGGACATAGCGGGCCTTGCTAAATGATGGCTCTAGAAATGGACTTGCTACATCACTGTGAACCAATTGAAGAACTTCCAGAGCTATACAAGACTTCCCTTTGTCAAACTTCTCTTCTAGATGCTTACCCAAGGAACAACTTGAACATACACCTTCAAAAAAGCTGATTTGAGGGAGTCTTGTAACCATATCCTTGGAGGTAAGCTATTGAAGATAGTGGTAATTGAGATGTCCAAACCGCTCATGCCATAGCTTACTTTTTGAATTTGAATGAGTGAGCAAGGCAGTAGAAGGAGACTTAGGAACAAAGTGAGAGAATGAGTAAAGCTATGTGTTGTGATTGGATTGTCCCACTAAAACCAAGGCATCATCCTTAAGTTCTTTGACCACAACTGAATCTAGTAGAAACTCAACTTTCTTGCCATCTCCAAAGTGAGTGATTTGGGAGATTGAAAGAAGATTGGTGCTCAAGTTAGGAACATAGATAACATTCTCAAATGTTCCATCATCCATGAAAAATGAACCTTTTCCTTTGACATCCACTTGAGTATCATCTCCTATGAAGATGTGAGGTACATTAGATGGCTCCAAAGAAGAAAACTGCTCCCTTGTAGAACCCATGTGATGATTGGCACTTGAGTCAAGTATCCATTGCTGTGAAGAACCTGTAGTAGCCAAAAATGCTTTCCCTTTTCCTTTTGATTGTGAGGAAGTGGAAGGAGATGAATCCTTATTCTTTTAGATAGATGGAAAATTGATGTTGTTCTTCTTGATGATGTTTGTCAACTCATCAATTTTCTTAGTGTGGCAATGATTCTCATCATGGCCAACTCTCTTGCAATATGAACAAGTTGGTCTCTCCTTCTTGCTTGAATTTCCCTTCTTGGGAGAAGATGAAGAATTCCCTTGTTGTGGAGAGGATGATTGTGCTTTATCTTGTTGCGTCTTTGGCTTAGACTGCTTTTGCTTCTTGTTGGAAACCTTTCCTTGATTCCCTTGGTAAGCCACCAAAGCTTTGGACTTTGAAGACTTGATAATCCTCATGCTTATCAAATTTTCTTGCTCTAACATCAAAATTTCTATAAATGCATCAAATTAAGGTATAGTGAAAGAACTACCCACTATCAAGCGATGGGTTTGGAAGCTAGAAACAAATGTTGCATATTCTGATGGAAGCTTTCCCAAAAAAATGTAGACCAACTGTACATCCTTCTTGTCAATGCCACAATCCTTAAGCTATGCTCTTAGCTCATTTTCCTTAGTGACATAGTCTTGGATTGTATCAAAATTCTTGGGATCTAACATTGTGAGATCATTGTCAAGTTGATAACCTCTAATCTCATCAACTTTGCCATACAATTGACCAAACTTTTCCCAAGCCTCTTTGATTGTTTTACACTTTTCAATTTGAAAGATGAGATCTTTTGATACATATACCCTCAAAGTTCCAAGAGCCATAGTATTTTTAGTGAGCCAATCCATATGAGCAATAGGATCAACTTTAGGATCAAATGGTGCAACAACAGTTCCATCAATATAATGAGTTAATCCTTTTTCCATTAACTTACTCCAAGCATCAATTTTCCAAGAAGCATAGTTATGTGGAGTTAACAAAGGAAAATTAGGAGAACCCATAGCAGAAAAATGAAAGAGAAAAAGATAGAGAGAGAGGCACAATCACATGAGACACCCCCCCAAATTCACTCAATCAAAGAACCCCCTCAAAAAGATGATTTGGCACTTTATACTTAGTGCATGTACAATGGCCACTTGCAAGCCAAGCAAAGTGGACTTCTGATTTTTAATGTTTTACAACTACCTTAAGTAGGCTACAACAGACTCAAATGAATGATACAAAAGACCAAACTGAGATCTTAGCTTTACAAATGCCAAAATGGGCCAAAATAGACCATATGCTGAAAGTGCAATTTTTGATCACAATCACTAAAAAATGATAACACCACTGTGAATTTTAGAAAAAAATCATGCACTTTAAAAAAAAATGACACATGAAAAGGAGTTTGTATGAGCCTGAATGGAGCCCCAGAAGTTTCCAAAATGGTGACAACTTAGCAACACCTGTGAAAAATTGAATTTTCTGAAAAATTCGATCATCAAAACCAAAATCGATTGCACTAGGACGTAGAGCACGAAAAATTAGCCCAAATAAAAAAATTGCACCAAAATAGGCCTCAGAACAACCAAGATATGAGCCTCTGAAGATGAACTACAAAATCAAAAACTCAAATAGAGGGGGTCTGCCAATTTTCAAAAAGTTGTTGATGCAGTGCTGATGTCATCAATGTACAACATTAAATTTGACGTCTTCCTGTCCGTCGCACATTGCATCGGGTTAAATTTGACGGCTAAATGGCCGTCATAGGTCGCGGTCACTCCTTGACTGGAATATGCTCTTTTGAAGGAATATTCTGTCAATGGTACAGGGAATCTTACCGACGAAATATTCTGACCGTCGCCGATTTTCTTATTCACTGCCCAGATTTTAAATGAATGCTGGTTTTATTAAAAAATCGCTGCCGATTTTTTTTGCTTCCGCCAGATTTTCTTAACTGACTGCCAGATTGGTGGGGGCCCGCCTACGAGTACAATGGGTATGGTCTATGGTCTGTACAATCCGCAAACTATACCAACTACAATTTTTTTTTTGATTTTTGATTTAAAAACTTTACAAATCAAATAAATACTATGAATGAAATTTTTAATTTTTTTTTGAAAAAATTTCGCAGAAAAAATATATATATTTTTTGAAAAATAAATTCATTCCCGATAGTAATGATGGCTGGGTCGTATGGCTCAGCCAACAATTTTTTTAGCCTCAGTGGACAACTTTTTCCAAATTCGACAATTTGGTAGTCGATTTAGGGGTTTTTGTCCCTTTTGAGTGTGATGGTGATGTCCTTTCAGGCTAAAAATGCTCTGAAATGGTAGCTAGCTCTTGGATCTGGCAATTGTTGTCATCTAGAAAATGCACCCTATGCACAGTGATGTAAAATGAGCTTTCTAGAGACACATGGGATCATTTCAAGGCTGTGGGTCACCTGAATTTGAAATGAACCTCCGGAGAAGGCCGACTTCCTTTGGGTATCACCTAAACTATCAATTCTATAAGGGTAAAAGGAGAAGGAAAGCATACAAATGAAACTAAACTATGGTGATACACCGAATTGATGAGGAATTATGAAATGAAAACAAGATGAACATACACTGGGAAACTTAACTTCAACCGTTTCACATACTCAACACAACTTCTTTTAGATCTATGCATCAATCTTAATAGGCTCGATCTACATACACATCTTAAGAAGGAAAGATAAATTTCACGGCTCTAAGGTATGAATATAGACTTATAAAACACAGTTAAAGACTTGCATAATCAAAAGAGAAATACAGAAATGAGAGTAGTACAAACATGAATACTAGCTTCCAAGGTAAACTCTGTGTTGTATTCCAGATTCCAGTTGAGTTACAAAACATACATTTAGTCGAGAAAGGATTGATAAAAATCACTAACTCTTCAAAGTGTATAATCCGAACTATTTACAAAAAGGAAAAAAAAATGCCTTATATATCAAAATGTGTCGGCCCCTTAGGGCTTACAAAATATCAGTCCTCAGGATAGATCTCTCCTTAGATCTTTTGATTGAATTTAATGCTGCACCCTACGTGTCCATGTCGGTGAAGAGTCATTCCCCGGAGAAGCCTTCTTCAGATCTTTCCGCAACCACCGCATTTACTTCCTGGTATCATATCCATTTTAAACCTCTTTGGCTGAGTGCTTTGAATGCTCCTGAGCTTAGAACAGATACACGTTGCTTTTCATTTCGTTGATGTTCTTCAACCTGGTCAGACTACCATGGCTCACTTTCAGATCTCTCTGATTGGTTGAGTAAACTCCACGCAGATTCTTCAGGCGGTCAAAAAATCCTCTTGTAGAATCGCATCTCGGTGAGACACTGGAAGTGTCTCACCGATGCGATTAAATCCTCCTGGAACCATCGGCATAACATGGAACTATCGATGAGAGTTCTTATCAAGCCCGAAAATCATACCGATATCGCCTCTGTGGTCGCCAAGACAATCACGTTCAGCCAGACAACATGGTGAACTCTTCTCATCCTCTATCGACGAAGGAATATTGATGTCACTCCGAACACACTCCACTCCACCGAGCTCCACATGTCTTTCAGTGAGATGTCGACAAGTTGGGAAGACTTCATGGCGAGCTCTCAAGGGTCATACCGATGCACAAGATGTCACCGAGACTACAACCTGTCGGTAAGACATCACTCTGACGGTCGGGCGCTACACCGATGACACTCATGTCAAGGAGACCTTCTACTAGTTGGTGAGACCTCTGTCGATGACTCCTCCTATGTCGCCAAGACCTTCCTGTATCGGCAGGACCTTAGGGTGAAGTCTTCAACTATTGGCGAGCTCAGCTTGCTTCCGGTGAGACCTTACCGAGTCGGCAAGACCTCACCTGTATGAATTTCCTTGGCGGGACCCCTGGCCTTCGATGAGACATCGTTTGGTTGCCGTGACTTCATGGCGAAGGCTTTAACTCTTGGCGAGTTCATTTCATTGTCACCCGTATCGGCAAGACTCCATATCTTTTGGTAGGAGTCAAAGCGAGGCACAACTTTGGTGAGACCTTGGCCCATCGGTGAGACCTCTTGTCGATGGAATCTTCTTTCACCGAGATGTCAGCCTTTCAGAAAGACGTTATACCGAAGCCCCTCACATTACATCGAAGGCATCCATGCTTTGGCGAAAGCTCATTTTAGTCGGGGAGACATTCCTTGGTTGGTGAGACCTTTTAGTGAAACTCAGCTCCTTTCCCTGAGTGCAACATTCCTTTCAGTGTGACTCCCATTGGTCGAGAAGACTTCATGGTGAAGGGAAAACACTACACCAAGCCCCCTTTTTGTTTCAGAAAGACCCCCCTCAGTTGGGGAGACATCTCCCCGAAAACATGACCATTCACCGAGCTCTTGTCTTGTCGCCAAAACTTTGGCCTATCTGCTAGACCCTTTGTCGAGCACACCACGGTCTCCCCAAACTCACATCTTTTGGCTAGACTACCTGTTTGTCACCGAGACTCATGCCGAACTCCTCCATTTTACTTGAGCTCTCCTCAATTCGCTGAGACTCCCACCGGTCGGTGAGACGTTTCACCGAACTCCCTATCCTTTTGGTGATGCGTTCACTTTTCTTCGATCGAGGAGACATCACCAACTTGGAAAGAACCTTCACCGATACCTGCATCCTTTGGCCAAGACTTCCTTATTCGATGAGACTCGACCCGATCGGTAAGACCTTAGACCGAAGAAAAATCTCTTGGAGATGATGCCTTCACTCAACGAGAGCCCCTTTTTGGTCGGCGAGACATTCTGAAGGTCTTGGCGACTCTCTCCTTAGAGGGTTTTGATGCCAAGCTTGATCTAGGCAGGCCTTCCAACTGTGTTCTTCATGACCTAGCACCAGATGCATGGTTTAACCCTTGATGCAAATGACCCACCTGGCCCTTTAAAAATTCTGAAACATAATTTTCCCAACTGACCTAGCTTGTAGGTGAAAATTGGGCAACATTTATGGCGACCTTAGCTGGATGTTTGCCTGCTAAACATAGAAACCAGTAGCCAAAACTCGTCCATTGGGTATGGAGTCATTAGGAGGGTCAGAAAACAAATGAAAATATCAGTTTTGCACATGGCTTCAACTTGCTTGAGACCCACAGGATGCAATAGGTTTCCAAAAGAAAAACAAAACAGGGGAAAACGAAAAAGAAAATTCACTATGCCATCACAACACCCATGAAATATAAAATAATAACCTGAAGCGTAGAAGCACTTATTGAAAACATAAACCTAAACTAATTTGTACAGTAGGGGAAATCCCTCAGACTTGAAAATAGGGCTTAAGGTGTATCCCATTGACTGGGATAGGAGCACTTCCCCTTTTGTTGTAGCTAGTTGATAAGCATTGTGCTCCTTACAGTCTCTGATAATGAATGGGCTTGTCCAAATGTTGTCAAACTTGGTGTGATGGCTTGGCTTGCTTTTCAGAACATCCCATTTGAGCACGAGGTCTCCCACCTTAAAATATTTTGCTGTAGCCCTTCTGTCAAATGTTTTCTTTGTTTGGAGCTGATGATACTCCAAATCCTTCATTGCTTTGTCCCATAATTCTCTGAGTTCCATGAGTTCTGCATATCTCACAGACATTGAGTCCTATTCCTCAAACATCTCCAACTGGTGAACAATATCAAGAGCTGGAAGCACTACAGACAAAGGAAATCTTGCCTCTCTTCCATAGACTAACATGTATGGTGAGTTAGCAATAGACCTCTTAGGAGTCACCCTGTCTGCCCATAGTGCATACTTTAGTTTGATGTGCCAAGTTCTTTGATTATCCTCCATTTTTCTCTTGATAATCCTGATGAGATTCTTATTTGTGCTTTCAGCTAAGCCATTACCCTGAGGGTCATAATTTGAGGATGTATTCAAATGAATGCCTTGTTTAATGACCCAATCGGTTAATCTTAGACCTACAAATTATAGAGCATTATCATATATGATAGAGTCAAGAACTCCAAATCTAGTGACTATATCTTCATAGAAGCTCAAAACTGAAGATTCTTTTGCTTCTTTCAATGCAACCGCTTCTATCTACCTTGTAAAATAGTTAGTGGTTGTAAGTACCCACTTGTGACCAGCAATGGAAGGTGGATTTATTGGCCCAATGAAATCAATGCCCCATCTCATGAAGGGCTGCTCCACTTGAATTGGATGCAGGGGCATAGCAGGCAACTTTTCCTTTCCTGAAAATAGAGCACATTTGATACGCTTTCTTGACCAGGCATATGCATCTTTGAACAAGTTGGGCTAGTAGTAACCAGCTCTCATGATTTTCCAAGTAGTAGTTCTTGGGTCAAAGTGACCTCCCACAGCTCCATCATGAAACTCATGAAGTACCTTCTCAATTTGATTACTGTGAATGCATCTTAATAGGAGACCATTTAGATCCTTTTTAAAAAGAACATTGTTTACTAGCACATACGGTATGGACTGCAATCTAAAGTATCTTCTTTTAGCTCTGTTTAATCCTAATGGGCATTCACCAGTTTGTAGAAATTGGGTCATATCTTGAACCCAATTAGTTATCCCCATAGGCACATCATCTTGAGCATTCTGAAACTCATTTGTATTAGTAAACACATCTTTTTCTAATTTATTTTCATTTCTCGACTCTGTAGCAAGTTGTTCACAGAGACCTTTACCTCTGACCAATTTGGTAACCTTGATATCCACGTCATATTCCATAACCTTAGTAACCCACCCTGCTCTTTTTTCATTCAAATATTTGTTCAATAGAAACTCCTTCACACTTGAGTGTGCCACCAGAATATGAATCTTATTGTTTGACACTAGAGGCTTAAAATTCTTTAGGCTTCTAATCACGACAAGAACATGTTTCTCAAAAAAAGTATACCTCTCTTCATAATCAGTAAGTACTTGGCTAAAGAAAACTATAGGCTGTTCTAAGTTATCACTATTTTTTTGAACCAGCATGGCAGAGATTGAACTACTGCTACCAAAAGCATATAAAAAGAAGTCTTTAGAGAAATCTGGATTTACCAATGTCGGAGCTGATGCCAAAGCTTCCTTGATTTCTTCAAAACTACATTTTGCTTCTCCAGTCCAACTGAAAACTACATTCTTCTTTAACATAGCTGTCAAAGGCTGTAACAGGTTTGCAACATCTGGGATGAACCTTCTCAGAAAGTTGATTCACCCCAAAAAACTCTATAGACCCTTCTTGTGACTGGGTAATGGAAACTCAAGTATGGCTTTAACTCTTTCAGGGTCAATAGTAATTCCATCCTTTGATACTATATGGCCTAATAATTTCCCTTCATGAACAACAAAGATGCTCTTTTTCGGATTGAGAGAGATACCAAACTCTCTGCATTTTTTGAAAACTTGCTTAAGGTGTGACAAATGTTTATCAGCATTCTTAGAATAAATTGTGATGCCATCTAGATAAATCAACATAATCTTATTGATCAAACTTTGAAACGCCATGTCCATGGCCCTTTGAAATGTGGCGCCAACATTAGATAAACCAAAAGGCATCCTTTTGTATGCCATGGTACCCCACTTAGTTGTAAAAGTAGTTTTGAACTGATCTTCCTCTTTAACCAGCACTTGATTATAGCTCAAAAAACCATCTAACAAAGAAAATATCTCAGAACCGGCAACTACTTGTAATTAAGATTTGTTCCATGGAGGGCATCGGGTAGTGGTCTTTCAAAGATGCTGGGTTAAGACCCCTAAAGTCTACACAGAGTCTTATCTCACCATTTTTCTTCCTAACCGGTACAAGGTTAGAAACCCATGAAGTATGCTTAATAGGAAAGATGATACCCCCCTCAACTAATTTGGTCAGCTCTTTAATCATTAAGGGCTCAAGCTTAGGATTCAAGGGCCTTTATTTCTGCCTTACTGGCTTAGCATTAGGTTCTAACTCAATTGTGTGCTGAGCAATATGGGGATCAAACCCTTTCAAATCTGAGTATTCCCAAGCAAAGAAATCATGAAATTCTTGGCATAAAGTAACAAAAGCTTGTTTATCTTCATGTGAACAAATTCTGCCTATCTTAAGAAGTTTACCTTTGAAAATCTCCAGTTCTTCATAATGTTCTTCTTTGATTTGCAAGCTAGCTTTACCCTTTTTAAGCTGATCGTCAGTATTGAAAATCGAATCTAAGGTAACAAGACCTTTGGGTAACTTATTTGTCCTCAACTGTATGACTTGATCATCATACTGTTGCTTAAGTTTTGCTTGATTCACCATGGAGAACTGATCTTCTTCGAGCAAGAAAGAAAGGATCTGTTCATCACTGTCAAAAACTTTCCAGTGAATGTTGTTATCAGGAATTGATGGTCTGACTATAAACTTCACATATTGCTGTACTTTCTCTTTTCTAATGTCACTTGGAATATCAAACTGTGCCCCAATGGCTGCAAGCCTATCAACATGCTTGTTCTGATTCCTTGGAATAGACACTAAGTTAAAGGCATCAAAATCCTCAAGCATGTTCCACACTCTATTCCTATAATACTTTAGTGTGTCATTCTTCGCAACATTCAGGCCTCTTATTTGATTGACAATTAACTCATTGTCCCCATATACTTTCAAGCGGGCTATTCCTCTCTTCCTTGCCCACTCAAGGCCTTGAACAAGGCCCTCATATTTAGCAATGTTATTAGAGCATGCAAAAGCAAAACAAAAAGCAGAATAATACTTATCACCCCACGGAGATACAAGCATTGCACCTCTTCCAGCGCCGTTTTTGCTTCTTGAACCATCAAAATACATCTCCCATAATTTATTTTGCTGCTCAAACTAGCTTTCTGCACTTCTCTTGAGATTTGGCATTTCTGTCCCAGCTTCATGCAATACATAATTGCCCAGACCAACATCCTGAATAAGCTCATTTGGATTATCAATCACGTTCTCAGCTACCCATTCATTCAAGAGTACCTCAGGTACACTCACAACTTGTAACTCTTGTGCTGCAGCAAGTTTAGTATCCTCTAAAACAATAGAGTTAACATTTATAGCAGATGGCACATAAGGTTCGATGTGATCCTTGGCAAGGGACTCAAAAGTTATAGTTACCTTAGTACCATACCTGGTCCAAAAAAGTATATGGGACCAATCCAAAGATAAATACCCTCCAATTTTAGCCGTGAAGTCTCTAGATAGGCATAGAGCAAAAAATGGAGGCAAATCTATGACAAACACATTTTTCAGGATTGAAAAGTTGGGACAGGCATGTAGTGTGAGATTTAGATTTTTAATAACACCTATAGTGTTTACTGCTGTCCCATCCAATTGAAGTACTCCCTTTTCTAATGGCTGGTATAGTAAACCTAGCTAGTCTACAATATTTTTTGGCATTACCGAACTACTAGCCCCGCTATCAACCATGCAATTGTGTACCAATTTATTCCCCACTATTAAGGAAACATAGAAAGGAGGGGGCTTGACACCATTACTTTGCTATGTGGTACTATCCAAAGGTGCATTGGTTAAAACTGACTTTTTTTTTGCCTAAAGAGACTTCATTTGGAGGATTCAAACTAACTGGATTTGATAAGGATGACTGTAACAAATTGATTTGACCAGGGATTGCTAAAGAATCCCACATCGAAATTGAAACATTCATTTTTTCATACTTTCAACAATGTTGAAAGGTGCAGATATATTTACCTTTGGCTACATCTTTACAACAGCATGGTCAGGTTGCACTTGACTTGCAGATGAAGCATGTAAAGGCTGCTCCTTACTAGTGTCATAACCTTATTGCAAAGTGCATGGTACTTGCTGATTTGATGGAACAACAACTCCCTTATTCTTATTCATTTCTTGTTCAATCTCGAAAGCCCTCTTCTTGGCTCTAGTATTAGTAGCAACAAATGTGTCATCCTGGTTCACTCCACAAAATTCTTCTCTTTGCCAATTCAGGAGAGTTGAATCATCTCTAGGCTGATCCTGCTGTTGTGGATACCCCTCCTTAGGAAAATCTTGCACACCTACAACATTTTACACCATAAGAGCTTGATTGATGACACCATTAGAGCATGTAGCTTGATTATGTGGCTGATTACACAGATAACACCACTCATAATCATCAGCCATATTATTTTGAACATGAACAAGCTCTTTGACAACACTAATTGGAGTTGGATTGTAGGCATGAAAAGGTTTTGTAGCAACATTTTGTCTTGAGCCTTGGTAATTGCCTTGATACTATTGTCTATTCCCTTGGAATTGCTATTGTTGACCTTAAAAAGGCTGACTTGAGGCTTGATTTTGCTGTTGATAAGCCCTAGAATAGGACTGTTATTTTTCCAAATTACCAACTTGTTACCAAAAGTTTGTAAAAGACTTTTGATCTCTTGTAACTCCTGTGATGAGCCTAAAGCAACACTTTCTTGTTTATCAATGGTTGGAAAAATAGTTGGAAGCATTGGTACATCTGGTAGAGGTGTGAAAGGAGTTATTTGCAAAGGAATGTTTGCATGAATTTCTTAAAATATAGGTATTGGAGGCCTAGGAGCAAGTTTACCAGCTTGTATTAAGCTTCTTAGCTCTGATTGCTATTTCGAAAGAATCTGGCAAAGATACTCCTCCCATTGACTGTATCATGATAGCTATATCGCTGTTCAAAGCCCTCAAAAAGTATAAAAATGCATATTATGGAGGTGGCCTCACCATTGTAGGGATTCTATCCCAAGTTTTTTGAAATATGAAGTTGAAGTCATTCATCTGCTCTTGTGGAGCCCTCTTAATTGTAGTCAATTGTTCCAATAGAGATAAGTTGTCAGACCTGTCTTGAATTGTTTATGCAACTTGTCTCCAAATTTGTCCCATGTTGCAATTGAACTAATTGGTAGGATCCTATACCATTGCACAACTCTTCCCTTCAGTGAAGTAGCTAGTAATCTTACTACAACATCCTCTTGGGTTATGTGATGGACTCCGCATAACAAAGCCACATCTCGCATGTGTTCAATCGGGGTAGTTTGGTCTTCTCCCGTGAAAGTTGGCAGAATCTTCAAGGCTGCCATTGGAATGTCATTGTGCTGTGCCAAATTCAATGGGCTCCCTCCATTAAAAGAAACAAAGGGTTGATTCCTTGGAGTGGACATTTGAGGTGGCTGAGGAGGATTTGTTGGTACTCTAAATGAAACCAAAGATGAAACAATAATGTGTGATCCCACAAATGGAGGAGTGGATTGAGTTCTTCTAGAATAGATAATTGTTGTTCCACACCTTTCTGTTGCTCTGCCTTGTCTTCTTGGTGGTGACAACTGCAAATATTCAAAAGGGAACAAGCTGCTCCTTGTCTGAACTCTTCTCATAAACTATAGAAGGCGCTGATTCTAAAGTTCTTTCTCTCTACGGAGTCACCAAGTATGCCAAATAACTTCTATAAAGTCTGGGACTTGCTGTTTGCATACCAAACCAATAGTTCAATCTAATTTTTGTCCCACCGAGTGTGCCAGAAACTGTTGTCACCTAGAAAATGCACCCTATGCATAGTGATGTAAACTAAGCTTTCTAGAGACACATGGGATCATTTCAAGGCTGTGGGTCACTTGAATTTGAAATGAACCTCCAGAGAAGGCCGACTTCCTTTGGGTATCACCTAAACTATCAATTCTATAAGGGTAAAAGGAGAAGGAAAGCATACAAATGAAACTAAACTATGGTGATACACCAAATTGATGAGGAATTATGAAATGAAAACAAGATGAACATACACTGGGAAACTTAACTTCAACTATTTCACATACTCAACACAACTTCTTTTAGATCTATGCATCAATCTTAACAGGCTCAATCTACATACACATCTTAGGAAGGAAAGATAAATTTTATGACTCTAAGGTATGAATGTAGACTTATAAAACATAGTTAAAGACTTGCATAATCAAAAGAGAAATACATAAATGAGAGTAGTACAAACATGAATACTAGCTTCCAAGGTAAACTCTATGTTGTATTCCAGATTCCAATTGAGTTACAAAACATACATTTAGTTGAGAAAGGATTGATAAAAATCACTAACTCTTTAAAGTGTATAATCCGAACTATTTACAAAAAGGAAAAAAAAATGCCTTATATATCAAAATGTGTCAGCCCCTTAGGGCTTAAAAAATATCAGTCCTCAGGATAGATCTCTCCTTAGATCTTTTGATTGAATTTAATGCTACACCCTACGTGTCCATGTCGGTGAAGAGTCACCAGAGAAGCCTTCTTCAGATCTTTCCACAACCACCGCATTTACTTCTTGGTATCATGTTTTCCTTGAACCTCTTTAGTCGAGTGCTTTGAATGCTCCTAAGCTCAGAACAGATACATGTTTCTTTTCATTCCATTGATGTTCTTCATCCTGGTCAGACTGCCACGACTCGCTTTCAGATCTCTCTGATTGGTCGAGTAAACTCCACGCAGATTCTTCGGGTGTTCAAAAAATCCTCCTGTAGAATCGCATCTCGGTGAGACATTGGAAGTGTCTCACCGATGCGATTAAATCCTCCTGGAACCATCGGCATAACATGGAACTATTGATGAGAGTTCTTATCGAGCCCAAAAATCATACTGATATCGCCTCTGTGGTCGCCAAGACAATCACATTTGGCTAGACAACATGGAAAACTCTTCTCATCCTCTATCGGTGAAGGTATATTAATGTCACCCCAAACGCACTCCACTCCACTGAGCTCCACATGTCTTTCAGTGAGACGTCGGCAAGTCGGGAATACTTCATGGCAAGCTCTCAGGGGTCATACCGATGCACAAGATGTTGTCGAGACTACAACTTGTTGGTAAGACATCACTCTGACGGTCGGGCGCTACACCGATGACACTCATGTCAGGGAGACCTTCTACTAGTCGGTGAGACCTCTGCCGATGACTCCTCCTATGTCGCCAAGACCTTCCCGTATCAGCAGGACCTTAGGGCGAAGTCTTCAACTGTTGGCGAGCTCAGCTTGCTTTTGGTGAGACCTGATCGAGTCGGCAAGACCTCACCCATATGAATTTCCTTGGCGGGACCCCCGGCCTTCGGCGAGACATCGTTTGGTTGCCAGGACTTCATGGCGAAGGCTTTAACTCTTGGCGAGTTCATTTCATTGTCACCCGTATCGACAAGACCGCATATCTTTCTAGGAGTCAAAGCGAGGCACAACTTCGGTGATACCTTGGCCCATCGGCGAGACCTCTTGTCGATGGAATCTTCTTTCACCGAGATGTCAGCCTTTCGGCAAGACATTATACTGAAGCCCCTCACATTACATCGAAGGCATCTATGCTTTGGCGAAAGCTCATTTCAGTTGGGGAGAAATTCCTTGGTCGGTGAGACCTTTTAGCGAAACTTAGCTCCTTTCCTTGAGTGTAACATTCCTTTCAGCGTGACTCCCATTGGTCGGGAAGACTTCATGGCTAAGGGAAAAAACTACACTAAGCCCCATTTTTGTTTTGGCAAGACCCCCCTTGGTCGGGGAGACATCTCCCTGAAAACATGACCATTCACCGAGCTATTGTCTTGTTGCCAAAACTTTGGCCTGTCAGCCAGACCCTTTGCCGAGCACACCACAATCTCCTCGAACTCACATCTTTTGGCCGGACTACCTATTTGTCGCTGGGACTCATGTCGAACTCCTCCATTTTGCCCGAGCTCTCCTCAATTCACTGAGACTCCCACCGGTCAGTGAGATGTTTCACAGGGCTTCCTATCCTTTCGACGATGTGTTCACTTTTCTTTGGTTAGGGAGACATCACCAACTCGACAAAACCCTTCACCGATACCTGCATCCTTTGGCTAAGACTACCTTATTCGACGAGACTCGACCCGATCGGTAAGACCTTAGACCGAAGACGAATCTCTTGGCGATGATTCCTTCACTCAGCGAGAGCCCCTTTTTGGTTGGTGAGACATTCTGAAGGTCTTGGTGACTCTCTCCTTAGAGGGTTTTCATGTTGAGCTTGATCTAGGTAGGCCTTCCAACTGTGTTCTTCATGACCTAGCACCAGATGCATGGTTTAACCCTTGATGAAAATGACCCACCTGGCCCTTTAGAACTTTTGAAACATAATTTTCCCAATTGACCTAGCCCGTAGGTGAAAATTGGGCAACAACAACCACCTCCAATCTTCAAACCCTTGTAGATTTGGCCTCCAATGTCCAACTAGGATGAAACAAAAGGAAAATTTGACTATCTCAGACACTCCAGATGCAATGGTGAGCTCATATCTGATGCAAAAAACTCCTAAAATGCACTTGCAATACAAGGCTAAAAATGGAACCCCCCTAGAATATGGTATTTCTATCACACAAATACAAGATTGCACTTAAGATCGCCCCAAAATGACAATCCAAAGACACTCCAATAGCTCTGATACCATGTAAGAATTGGCTATGAAGATAGCCACACAAGATCTAGAGGCCTAATAGAAAGCACAAGCATAAGAGAGGTAGAAATAATATGACAAGAATAGACTATATTCTTCCAATGATGCAAAATAGAATAGAATGAGCAAAAGTACATAGGAGATCCCTTGGTTATATAGCCAAGGTGATTACATAGAAGGGCATAAGATTATCACAAGTGTCATAATCTTATGACATGAGAAAACCATGAAAAGCTATCACTCCACCTAAAGTGGAAAAGTGATAATGTGATAATCACCACAAACGGTAGATCACCCAAAAAAGGTGGAGAGGTAATCACATGATATGTCCATGAAAGGTGGATGTGATAAAGTAATAAAATGATAAGTCCACCAAAAGTGGAAATGCTCCAACTACCTCCTATGTGGTCCCTAAGTAAACTTAACTAAGGTGTAATCATGACCTAGGACAAGGTACAACACTTTTAATTACACCAACAGATCAATTATGTTGCCTCTTTCTCCATAACATTTTATAGGGAGTGGTTTTTTGACTATAAAATTTTTGATAGTGGGAAGGTTTACCTTGGTGATAATTTTTTTTTTCTAATTATTGTTGGGCATGATGGAGTCAAGATCATATTTTTGGATGAGAGGATCAAAGGTATTTTAAGGATCTCTGCATATCCTAGGTTTGACATGAAACCTATTATTTGTTAGTAAGATAAATAATGCAAGTGTGCAAATAGTCTTTAGTAGTGGTGGGATGTGTAATATGTTTTGTGGAGCTATGGTGTTGGAAAATGGAGTTTAGGTTGGAACCTTTTTCCACCTTGATGGTTACATTCAATGTAACAATTTGGTAGTACCTAAAAAAATGTACATAGAATTTGAGTCTACAACTTTGGTACCTATTGTAATGCCAAAAAATGAATACCCTTGAATTTTCTTTCTATATCTTGTCCTCACTTTAGTGTCTAGATATGAATTATCTTAAATATTAAATGTTAGCATTTTGAGGTCATATTCTCCATGATTTTGTACTATTTTTACTTTATGCATCCTTTTTAGTTTAAATTTCTTCAGATGGGAGTGCAATGTGCAAATGTTTATGCGATGCATTATCATCTCGCAAAAAATCATAATCTAGTGGTTGTTTGAGAATTTCTTTCTCCTAGTTTCACTAATAGTCTGAGGGAAGATAATGAATTTGCATGTAGATTGAGTAGCTATACGATCCCTATTCTCTTGTCTCCAATTTTGAATTTTAGTGCTCATTAGATCACTTGAAAGGAAAAGTTTGATGCTCTATCTCTTAAAAGGAAATACTAACAAAATCCATAGCCATTATGTGAAGCTTTACCAATCATTTTTGTATGTGATTGCAACTCTATTTCTAAGAAAATATTTGTGAGATCATGGAAAAAGTTGAGACAAAGTAGTGTTGGTCTTCTTGGCATGTTTCAAAATCTCACATTGTTCCCTTTCTCCTACTATTTAAATTTTGATCTTTGTTTATGATTCCTAAATGCTAACATTGTTTGCATTTAGGATTCTTCTTATCTCTAATATTGTCATTTCAGGTTGATAATTTCATGTTACATATTAAAATATATTAAAAAAGGGGTTGTTCATGATGGTCGAAAGACCAATATGAGGTTTGACCGAGGCAAGCCTCTAAATAACCACTAAAAATATTGTCACTTATTTTTGTTGCAAGTTTGTCGGAGAAAAAAAAACTTCACTTGTTGACCTCTTTTCTAATCCCTTTGTGTCATTCTTCATTTTTTATTTCTTTTAATATTCAAATAGATTTCTTGTTAAGATTAATCTTGTAGTACAAGTTATTCTGTATTTTAGATTTTTTTTCATGTTCTATGCTTACAAGGATTTTTTCATGCCAGGTTGTATATTTGGTCATGTATTTGGACCTAATGATAACATGTCAAATGTACGTCTTTGCATCGTGTTGGTGTCTTGGACAAAGTATTCCATATTTCTATAATAGGTTCTCTACTATTTGTATTTTTTTATTTATGTAGTCAACAAGTGATTTCTATTCTTCTATTTTTAGATATTCTTCACCAGTTCATTCCTATTAGTAATTTTTTGTTTGGTTGTTTATTAGTTTCATTTTTATTTATAATCAAACCTTATAAAAAATTCAACTAGAAAAATCTGAACATTATATTTAGTGTAAAACAAAAACCATGTTTGTTTAAATCTAATGTAAAGTGTGAAGTTAACTCTCAAAGAATATTTCCTTTGTAGAAGTTCTTTTTCATCCTTTACACTTGCAACATCTAAAACTATAGGATTGGTACTTACAATAAAGGATCTACAATATTAGGACTTGAGAAAAGGCACTTGCATCACTTAGATTTGCAAAAAAGACACTTGTGATAAAATAACTTGCAACAAAGGGACATGCACCACCTAGAAATATAGTGTGGGTTCCCAAATATGTTCTCACCTCAAATAGCAAGATACTACATGGAATATTATATTGTGGAATGAGCACATGGGCCACATAGGTGAGAAGGGTCTTAGGACCTTGAAAAATAGAAATCATGTAGATGAGTTTATTGATTGTTCTCTTGACTTTGACTTCT
>VDFB02252372.1:44590-71994 GCA_007258455.2 Sequoia sempervirens
CCTCCGTCCCCACCTCTGCCTCCGTCTCTGCCCCTGCCTCCATCTCCACCCCTGCCTCCGCCATCATCCCCACCCCTCCCTCCATCTCCGTCCCTGCCTCTGCCTCTCCCTCTGCCTCCATCTCTGCCCCTGCCTCTCTGCCTGGCTCGTGGCACCCGCGGAATAACAGATCATCTGTCAACTGGTGCTGGCCTATCATGATTTGTCAATGGCACGAGTCTGTGTGCCTTCCACCATAAATCATATGCCGGCATTGTACCAGGATCAGCTGCTCCTCCTCTCCAACCCCAGGCCTGGGCTACTAGCCCGTCTATCTGCTGCTCAGCAAATGCCACTGGGATGGCTGGCCCCCATGCATACTCTCTGGAAGATCTGACATACTCTGCCGTCCCCACAGGTACATCCTGTTGCTCCCTGAACTGCCTAAGGACACGCTGTGGGAGGTACATCTCGATAATCAAGGACATCTGCACTGTCCTGCCAATAAGATACCTATACTACCTGCAGAAGCTAAGGTGCTCATCCTCATCATCCCATGCCTCACAATCCCTGTATGGCCTCCATATGAATGTCTCCATGGTGTCGATCTTGTGCCACCACCACCCTGTCTCACCCATATGGGTCTACTGTAGCGCACTGGCATAGTAGTAAGAGTAGGGCATCCCCTCGGCTAGCTGCGGTCTCTTAATGGAAGGGCAGAATATGGCAATGTGCTCCCACGCCCAGATCATTATCAAAGTGGTCCCACAGGAGATACTCTCTCCTCTCCTGTATGCGACATCGTGAAGCTGATGGTAAAGCATCCCTAGCAAATAGGGACCCCAAGCATACACTGTCCTATCCCGTCTCATGCCAATTGGGACATCTCCCCAACTGATCAGAAAGCCATGTCCTCGCCGATCAGGAATCAAGATACCTGCAATCATCGTTGCTAAGAATGCATCAAAGCGCCCGTAGTGCTCCGCCAGGAACTCCCATCGGATCTCATAACCCTGAATCCCCAGTCTAGTACCTTGATCCCGATAATAGGCACGGAAGGTTTGCTCTCCATGCCGCGGATCATAGACGATCTACTCCCCTTGAATAGGTACTCGGAGAATCCGGTAGACGTCCTCCAGCGTAATGGTGGCCTCACCTGTAGGCAGGTGGAAGGAACATGTCTCGGAATGCCATCACTCACACAATGCTGTCAGTAGACCCTTGTTCGCCTGAATGGCGGGCATGAACACAACATAGAATAAGCCTAGTCTCATCAATCGTCGCCGCTCTCGCGGGCCCAACTGATCGGCGAACCGAAAGGTGGTCGGTCTGGTCTCTCTCGTATAAATAGGGGCAAGCTGTCTCTGCAAAAAGACGACCACTGCATCAACACTTTTTGGACAACTATCAAACATCATGAAAAGCAACTAAGGTCACGCAAACATCAAAACAAGTTTTATTAAAGAAACAGGCAAGTGCGTCGCAACCAAGCAATTGCGTCACAAAAATTCAATTGCGTCGTTCAAAACATCAAATGCATCTCAATATGTCAATTGCATCTTGATATGACATTTGCATCATGAAAATTTGCGAATGCATCAGAACATGGTGAATGCGACACGACCTTGCAATTGCGACATTCAACATAGTAGTTATGCGTCGCAAAATATCGATTGTGGCATTCCAGCCGACAGATGCGACTTGATAAGTCATTTGCGCCACACGAATTGTCAAATGCGGCGCAAACCACCGGTGCACCTGAGTTTCTCTGAGCACTTGCATTGCGACGCATCAAATGCGTCGTACGCGAAGGCGATTGCGGCTTACGTGAACGCATATGCGTCACGGCGCAGACGTTGACTATCCTAGAAAACATCAAATGGCATGCAAAACGATAAAATGACAAAGTGAGTTTAAGGTACATACCACCGGCACTAAGCCCTCTGGCCGTCTGAAGGTCCTCACGATCTCCCCGCGATGCTCTAACACTGGAATAACCATCCTCGCTACTGTGCCTTTCGCTCTGAGCTCTCAAGTTTTGCAAGGTAAATAGTAAAAGTGAATTGACTTTTACCCCTTTGTCAACCTATTTATAAGGTCAAAATGACATTTTTCAAACCAGGTCAATACTGGAGGCTCATTTGAACACCTTTGACTTCCTCGTAAGTTGCTTTAAACATGACAGAATCCTAAACCGACTGCGCCGTTATTTTTCTGGTCATCAAATTGCTTTATCGGGACCCTTCGCAAATTTTTTTGGTGTCGACCCAAAATTTGAAAATTTCCCGAGGGGGCAATGATACTCCGTACCTTCGCTAGGGCATATTCTTGGCTTATTTTCTTTGTCACAATGCGACAAGCAACATTATGACAAAGAGGGGAAAAATGTAGACACCTAAAATGACCTAGGCACAAGCTTCATTTTTACCACTTTCGCCTAGCATAATTAAGACATTTAATTATGTCCTTGGTCCACATTCGACTATTGATTAAATAATTCATAATTATTTAATTAATTCATGTCATTTATTCTTCATGATTATTAAATAAATAAATTTTATTTATTTATTAAATACGTCATTAACTATCTAAGTCTTTCTTTAATTAAATAAATTTCTTAATTTATTTAATTCCCCCTTCTGCATTTCATTCTTATTGATCATTAAATAAATGAATTACATTTATTTATTTAATATCACTGACTGTCATAATTAAATGAACTGATTAATTTATTTAATTAATTAATCTTATCTTCTAAATTAAATAATTAAATTTAATTATTTAATTGCCAATTTAATATTCCTCTCATTTTAAATAAATTAAATTATTTAAAATGTCATGTCAATCCTAACTGTCAGTCCTTTTTAAATAATCTGAAAAAGATTATTTATTGTCTTATGAAATCCATAATTTGAATTATTTTAATTCAAATTAGTAATTAATCTTCCAAAAATCAAGTAATCGGGCAGATTCTTGATTTTCCAAATCTTATCTTCAGTCCAAATCTTATCTCTTTGATTTTTGAATCTTGCAAATTAGGCAATCTTATCTTATTGATTTTTCAAAAATCTTTATTTTCTAATTAATTTGTCTCATTTATTCTCCACCGTCGATTCGATTTTATTCTGATCGTTTGATTAAGGATTTTTCCCTAACCCTAATTAGGGATTCTCAGGTGTAATCTGGATCGTTCATTTCATTAATTTATCTCGTCTGTCCATTCGAAATGGCATTTTCTATAAAATGCCATCTTCTTCTCACTTTTCGAACACACACACATGCTGACATTTTGCATAATTATTATAGGCATTTACTCACTTGCATATTTATTGTCATAGGCAATTTTAGTATTTAATATAGTCATTTGATCAACTTTGGCATTTGTTTTAGCCATAGACATAGGCTTTTATACATAGGCATTTAGACATCAAATCCTTCAAGACTTGTTGTAGGACTTAGGCATTTTCAGATTTTGCTCGCACAACAAATCTGAGGGCAACATTATCCAACAAGTAAGAAGGTGCTACGAAAATGAATCATGGAGACTTCTTCGATCAGGTATAATCGTTCTTTCATGTATTTCCATTGTGTTTTGTAGCTACTTTGGGTTTTTATCATTTGATTTCAATTTAATTGATCTAATCTAATACCTAGAAAATACCCTCAGTTACACATGGTATTATTATGTTCTTTGCCAAACTCATGGATAATTTATTGGAAGCAGTTTCCGTTGCACCAAAGATCAACCTGTTAATGCTCGATACAATTTCCATATTTATACAAGATCCATAAGAGGCGGCTAATCCATGTCATGAACCCGAGCGTTGTGCTACACAACACAATGAGACCAAGGATGAAACTCTTACAACAAACCCCCTAGCGCAGGTGAGGGGTTCAAAATCATGACCTCAGCTCTGATACCAATTGTCGGAAGCAGGTGTGGTTGCACCAAAAGATCAACTTGTTAATGCCTGATACAACCACCAGATTTATACAAGATCTATAGGAGGTAGTTAAGCCATGTCACGAACCTGAGCGCCATGTTGTGCAGCACAAGGAGACCAAGGGTGAAACTCTTGCAACATAATTTGGTGATTTCCATTGGAAGCACTACTTAAAAGTTTGTGGTTGATGAGGTAGTGGATTATCTTCTTTGATAGGAGATGAGGTAGAAGGATTTTGAATTTTTCAAGGAAGCACCAATTATTTTTGGATGTTTAAAGGGAAAAGGAAAGAATAGGGACAAGAGAAGATCTAAGTCTTGAGGGAGATATAAGTCTCTAGATAAATCCAAAGTAAAATTTAGGAATTATGGTAAGAAAGGCCACATCAAGGAGGATCACAAGGGTAAGAAGAAATAAAAGAACAAATAGGATGATGACTAAGATTTGATAAATTGTTAAGATGATTTAGATGTATTAATTGCAACCCTTACCATGCATGAATATGAGGATGCATGGATGATCATGTAAGAATTGGATATGAAGATAGCCACCCAAGATCTAGAGGCCTAATAGAAAGCACAAGCATAAGAGAGATAGAAACAATATGACAAAAATAGACTATATTCTGCCAATGATGCAAAATAGAATAGAATGAGAAAAAGTACATAGGATACCCCTTGGTTATATAACGAAGGTGAGTACATAGAAGGGCATAAGATTATGAATTTTTTTGTAATATTATGACATGAGACAATTGTGAAAAGCTATCACTCCACCTAAAGTGGAAAAGTGATAATGTGATAATCACCACAAACAATGGATCACCCACAAAAAGTGGAGAGGTAATCACATGATATGTCCATGAAAGGTGGATGTGATAAACTAATAACATGATAATTACACCAAAAGTGGAAATGATCCAATTACCTCCTATGTGGTCCCTAAGAAAACTTAACTAAGGTGTAATCATGACCTAGGACAAGGTACAACACTTTTAATTACACCAACACCCCCCCTTAAGTGCAACTTAGGAAGAATGTACACAAATGCAAACAATTCAAGATGGGTCCTGGATAGTAGGCCATGTTAGGTACCCATGTAAAAATGAAATGTAATCTCTCATAAAGTGGAGAAAGGGAGAAAACCACGTGGGAAAAAAATCCCCCCCAAAAGAGAGAAACAAAACAAAAAATGCACTCAAAAAGATGAGAAGGGCAAAACCTCGAGTGAGGAAAAATCCCCCTCAAAAGAGAGAATGAAGAAGGTCAAGTGACCCCCCCTGAAGAAACATCCCACACCCCCAAGAGAGCTCACAAATGGTGATATGTAATCTCAGTGAAGGGTTTGGTGAATATATCTGCAACCTGCTCTAATGCAGGACAATACTACAAATCAATGACCTGCTCCTGTATCAACTCCCTGATGTAGTGCATATGAATCTCGATGTGTTTGGTCCTCTGATGGTGAATCAAATTCTTCAAGATTTGGATGGCACTCTGATTGTCACAATGAATGACTATAGGATGTGGAATAGTGAAGCCAAACTCAGTGAGAATATTTTGAAGCCAAATATCCTTGGTAGCGACATTAACAACCCCTCGCTACTCAACCTCAGTCGAAGAAAGAGAAATAGCATGTTGCTTCTTACTCTACCAACAAATGGGGCCAGAACCAAGATGAAAGTTGTAGCTAGAAGTAGACTTATGATCATCAAGATCACCAAACCAATTAGAATCTATATATCCCACCAAGGTAAGTCCTATACCTGCTGCATAGTGAATCCCATGATGATGTGTACCCTGTATGTAATGCAAGATACGTTTGGTTGCTTTCCAATGAAGTTCATGTGGTTCCTACATAAAGTGTGAAACCATGCCAATTGCAAAGGAGATATTAGGGCATGTGTGAGTCAAGTAGTTGAGATTCCCAACAAGCTGACGATACAAAGTGGCATCAACAAGTGGAGTAGAACACTTAGCCTCAAGCTTGACTCTTGAAAGAAAGGGAGTCAGAGTAGGCTTAAAATTAGCCATGTGAAACCGAGCTAGAAGATCAAGAGCATAATTGAGTTGAGAAAGAGAGATCCTAGAAGTTGACTATGTGATCTCAATCCCAAGAAAATATTGCAAAAGGACCAAGTCAGTCATAGAAAATCTATCTTACAAAGAAGATTTGACACTCCCAATGATGGATGAGGTACTCCTTGTAATGATCAAGTCATCAAAATAGAGCACAAGTAGCAAATGAGAGTCATCCTATCACAAAATGTAGACATTCGGATCTAAATGACACCTAGTGAATCTTACTGAGAGAAGAAAGGAATCCATCTTGGCATACCAAGCCCTAGGGACCAATTTGAGGCCATAGATAGAATTCCTCAATCTACAAACCAAAGAAGAATCCTATATGAATCCCTGTGGATGCTCCATGTAAATCTCCTCATGAAGATCCTTGTGAAGAAATGCACTCTTCACATCCATTTGATGTACAACCCAACCATGAGCTACAATAATAGCAAGTGTCAAGCAAATGGAGTTCATCTTAGCAATGGGTACAAAGGTCTTTGTATAATCAACACCTGGAACCTGTGAGAAACCTTTTGCTACAAGTTGAGCCTTGTATTTATCCACATTCCCATCCGTTGCATACTTGGTCTAATAGATCCACTTACATCGAACCATCTTTCTCCCCTTAGGGAGTGGAACTAAATCCCATGTGTGGTTCCTCATCAAGGAACTATACTCTTCCTCCATTGCTGAATCCCACTCTGGAACTCCTAATGCTTCCTTGAAGGACTATGGATTAGAAGCACTAGCAATAAAAGCATGTGGAAAATCTTGATGTTGTGACTGATTCCTTTGAGTATCTGAAGGATCCCCAACAAGAGAACCTGTTGACTCAAGAGTTTGTTGAGCATAATGAGGTCTAGTAGGAGATGAAGGATGAGGCTCCTCAACTGCAAGTGGACCATACGAAGGTGTGATCCTATGATTTGGAGTTGAGGGAGAATCATCATCTGAGTCACTATCATCACTTTTCACTATGGAGGAAGGAAAAGGAGGATTAGAGGCCAAGCTAGGAGAGCTTTCCTCAAAATGAACACTCCTTTCAATGAATAGCTCATGTGTCTTTGGATCCAAAAGTCTATATGCCTTAACACCTTCAGGATATCCAATAAAGATGGAAGGCCTACTTTGAGGTTCCAATGCATTGTACTTCTCTGGAGGTATGCATGCCCAAGCTGGACAACCAAAAACTCTGAAGTGTCTCACAATTGGTTTTCTACCACACCAAGCCTCAAAAGGAGTCATACCATTCAAATCCTTATGGGGAACCAAATTTTAGATGTGTGTGGCACAACTGATAGATTTTGCCCAAAATTTTGGACCAAGAGAATGAGCATGAATCATGCAGCTAGCCATCTCCTTAAGGGTTCTATTCTTCCTTTCAACAACACCATTCTGCTGTGGAGTGTAGGCAACTGAATGCTAAAGATCAATCCCCTCAAGAGTACAAAATTCCTCAAGTCTATTGTTCACATATTCCCTTCCATTTTCTGTGCGAAGAATCTTGACTTGCTTCCCTGATTGCTTCTCAACATGAGCCTTGAAGGCTAGAAATCTGTCGAACACTTCACTCTTGAGAACAAGAAAAAAGACCCATGTGAAGTAGGAGTAGTCATCAATGAAGGTGAGGACATAGCGGGCCTTGCTAAATGATGGCTCTAGAAATGGACTTGCTACATCACTGTGAACCAATTGAAGAACTTCCAGAGCTATACAAGACTTCCCTTTGTCAAACTTCTCTTCTAGATGCTTACCCAAGGAACAACTTGAACATACACCTTCAAAAAAGCTGATTTGAGGGAGTCTTGTAACCATATCCTTGGAGGTAAGCTACTGAAGATAGTGGTAATTGAGATGTCCAAACCGCTCATGCCATAGCTTACTTTTTGAATTTGAATGAGTGAGCAAGGCAGTAGAAGGAGTCTTAGGAACAAAGTGAGAGAATGAGTAAAGCCATGTGTTGTGATTGGATTGTCCCACTAAAACCAAGGCATCATCCTTAAGTTCTTTGACCACAACTGAATCTGGTAGAAACTCAACTTTCTTGCCATCTCCAAAGTGAGTGATTTGGGAGATTGAAAGAAGATTGGTGCTCAAGTTAGGAACATAGAGAACATTCTCAAATGTTCCATCATCCATGACAAATGAACCTTTTCCTTTGACATCCACTTGAGTATCATCTCCTATGAAGATGTGAGGTACATTAGATGGCTCCAAAGAAGAAAACTGCTCCCTTGTAGAACCCATGTGATGATTGGCACTTGAGTCAAGTATCCATTGCTGTGAAGAACCTGTAGTAGCCAAAAATGCTTTCCCTTTTCCTTTTGATTGTGAGGAAGTGGAAAGAGATGAATCCTTATTCTTTTAGATAGATGGAAAATTGATGTTGTTCTTCTTGATGATGTTTGTCAACTCATCAATTTTCTTAGTGTGGCAATGATTCTCATCATGGCCAACTCTCTTGCAATATGAACAAGTTGGTCTCTCCTTCTTGCTTGAATTTCCCTTCTTGGGAGAAGATGAAGAATTCCCTTGTTGTGGAGAGGATGATTGTGCTTTATCTTGTTGCGTCTTTGGCTTAGACTGCTTTTGCTTCTTGTTGGAAACCTTTCCTTGATTCCCTTGGTAAGCCACCAAAGCTTTGGACTTTGAAGACTTGATAATCCTCATGCTTATCAAATTTTCTTGCTCTAACATCAAAATTTCTATAAATGCATCAAATTAAGGTATAGTGAAAGAACTACCCACTATCAAGCGATGGGTTTGGAAGCTAGAAACAAATGTTGCATATTCTGATGGAAGCTTTCCCAAAAAAATGTAGACCAACTGTACATCCTTCTTGTCAATGCCACAATCCTTAAGCTATGCTCTTAGCTCATTTTCCTTAGTGACATAGTCTTGGATTGTATCAAAATTCTTGGGATCTAACATTGTGAGATCATTGTCAAGTTGATAACCTCTAATCTCATCAACTTTGCCATACAATTGACCAAACTTTTCCCAAGCCTCTTTGATTGTTTTACACTTTTCAATTTGAAAGATGAGATCTTTTGATACATATACCCTCAAAGTTCCAAGAGCCATAGTATTTTTAGTGAGCCAATCCATATGAGCAATAGGATCAACTTTAGGATCAAATGGTGCAACAACAGTTCCATCAATATAATGAGTTAATCCTTTTTCCATTAACTTACTCCAAGCATCAATTTTCCAAGAAGCATAGTTATGTGGAGTTAACAAAGGAAAATTAGGAGAACCCATAGCAGAAAAATGAAAGAGAAAAAGATAAAGAGAGAGGCACAATCACACGAGACACCCCCCCAAATTCACTCAATCAAAGAACCCCCTCAAAAAGATGATTTGGCACTTTATACTTAGTGCGTGTACAATGGCCACTTGCAAGCCAAGCAAAGTGGACTTCTGATTTTTAATGTTTTACAACTACCTTAAGTAGGCTACAACAGACTAAAATGAATGATACAAAAGACCAAACTGAGATCTTAGCTTTATAAATGCCAAAATGGGCCAAAATAGACCATATGCTGAAAGTGCAATTTTTGATCACAATCACTAAAAAATGATAACACCACTGTGAATTTTAGAAAAAAATCATGCACTTTAAAAAAAATGACACATGAAAAGGAGTTTGTATGAGCCTGAATGGAGCCCCAAAAATTTCCAAAATGGTGACAACTTAGCAACACCTGTGAAAAATTGAATTTTCTAAAAAATTCGATCATCAAAACTAGAAACCGATTGCACTAGGATGTAGAGCACGAAAAATTAGCCCAAATAAAAAAAATTGCACCAAAATAGGCCTCAGAACAACCAAGATATGAGCCTCTGAAGATGAACTACAAAATCAAAAACTCAAATGAGAGGGGGTCTGCCAATTTTCAAAAAGTTGCTGACGCAGTGCTGATGTCATCAATGTACAACATTAAATTTGACGTCTTCCTGTCTGTCGCACATTGCATCGGGTTAAATTTGACGGCTAAATGGCCGTCATAGGTCGCGGTCACTCCTTGACTGGAATATGCTCTTTTGAAGGAATATTCTGTCAACGGTACAGGGAATCTTACCAACGAAATATTCTGACCACCGCCGATTTTCTTATTCACCACCCAGATTTTAAATGAATGCTGGTTTTTTTAAAAAATCGCTGCCGATTTTTTTTGCTTCCGCCAGATTTTCTTAACTGACTGCCAGATTGGTGGGGGCCCGCCTGCGAGTACAATGGGTATGGTCTATGGTCTGTACAGTCCGCAAACTGTACCAACTACAATTTTTTTTTTGATTTTTGATTTAAAAACTTTACAAATCAAATAAATACTATGAATGAAATTTTTAATTTTTTTTTGAAAAAATTTCGCAGAAAAAAAAATATATATATTTTTTGAAAAATAAATTCATTCCCGATAGTAATGATGGCTGGGTCGTATGGCTCAGCCAACAATTTTTTTTAGCCTCAGTGGACAAATTTTTCCAAATTTGACGATTTGGTAGTCGATTTAGGGGTTTTTGGCCCTTTTGAGTGTGATGGTGATGTCCTTTCTGGCTAAAAATGCTCCGAAATGGTAGCTAGCTCTTGGATCTGGCAACTGTTGTCATCTAGAAAATGCACCCTATGCACAATGATGTAAATTGAGCTTTCTAGAGACACATGGGATTATTTCAAGGCTGTGGGTCACCTGAATTTGAAATGAACCTCCAGGGAAGGCCGACTTCCTTTGGGTATCACCTAAACTATCAATTCTATAAGGGTAAAAGGAGAAGGAAAGCATACAAATTAAACTAAACTATGGTGATACACCGAATTGATGAGGAATTATGAAATGAAAACAAGATGAACATACACTGGGAAACTTAACTTCAACCGTTTCACATACTCAACACAACTTCTTTTAGATCTATGCATCAATCTTAATAGGCTCGATCTACATACACATATTAAGAAGGAAAGATAAATTTCACAGCTCTAAGGTATGAATATAGACTTATAAAACACAGTTAAAGACTTGCATAATCAAAAGAGAAATACAGAAATGAGAGTAGTACAAACATGAATACTAGCTTCCAAGGTAAACTCTATGTTGTATTCCAGATTCCAGTTGAGTTACAAAACATACATTTAGTCAAGAAAGGATTGATAAAAATCACTAACTCTTCAAAGTGTATAATCCGAACTATTTACAAAAAGGAAAAAAAAATGCCTTATATATCAAAATGTGTCAGCCCCTTAGGGCTTACAAAATATCAGTTCTCAGGATAGATCTCTCAGATCTTTTGATTGAATTTAATGCTGCACCCTATGTGTCCATGTCGGTGACGAGTCATTCCCTAGAGAAGCCTTCTTCAGATCTTTCCACAACCACCGCATTTACTTCCTGGTATCGTATCCATTTTGAACCTCTTTGGCTGAGCGCTTTGAATGCTCCTGAGCTTAGAACAGATACACGTTGCTTTTCATTCTGTTGATGTTCTTCATCCTAGTCAGATTTCCACAGCTCACTTTCAAATCTCTCTGATTGGTCGAGTAAACTCCACGTAGATTCTTCAGGCGGTCAAAAACTCCTCCTGTAGAATTGCATCTCGATGAGACACAAGAAGTGTCTCACCGATGCGATTAAATCCTCCTGGAACCATTGGCATAACATGGAACTGTCGATGAGAGTTCTTATCGAGCCCAAAAATCATACCGATATCGCCTCTGTGGTCGCCAAGACAATCACGTTTGGCCAGACAACATGGCGAACTCTTCTCATCCTCTATCGGCGAAGGTATATTGATGTCACCCCAAACGAACTCCACTCCACCAAGCTCCACATGTCTTTCAGTGAGATGTCGACAAGTTGGGAAGACTTCATGGTGAGCTCTCAAGGGTCATACCGATGCACAAGATGTCGCCAAGACTACAACCTGTCGGGAAGACATCACTCTGATGGTCGGGCACTACACCGATGACACTCATGTCAGGGAGACCTTCTACTAGTCGGTGAGACCTCTGCCGATGACTCCTCCTATGTCGCCAAGACCTTCCCGTATTAGCAGGACCTCAGGGCGAAGTCTTCAACAGTTGGCAAGCTCAGCTTGCTTTCAGTGAGACCTTATCGAGTCGGCAAGACCTCACCTGTATGACTTTCCTTGGCGAGACCCCTGGCCTTCGGTGATACATCGTTTGGTTTCCATGACTTCATGGTGAAGGCTTTAACTCTTGGCGAGTTCATTTCATTGTCACCCGTATCGGCAAGACTCCATATCTTTCGGCAGGAGTTAAAGCAAGGCACAACTTTGGTGAGACCTTGGCCCATCAGTGAGACCTCTTGTCGATGGAATCTTCTTTCGCTGAGACTTCAGTCTTTCAGAAAGACGTTATACCAAAGCCCCTCACATTACATCGAAGGCATCCATGCTTTGGTGAAAGCTCACTTTAGTCGGGGAGACATTCCTTGGTCGGTGAGACCTTTTAGCGAAACTCAGCTCCTTTCCCTGAGTGCAACATTCCTTTCAGTGTGACTCCCATTGGTTGAGAAGACTTCATGGTGAAGGGAAAACACTACACCAAGCCCCCTTTTTGTTTCAGAAAGACCCCCCTCAGTTGGGGAGACATCTCCCCGAAAACATGACCATTCACCGAGCTCTTGTCTTGTCGCCGAAACTTTGGCCTATCCGCTAGACCCTTTGTCGAGCACACCACAGTCTCCCCAAACTCACATCTTTCGGCTAGACTACCTGTTTGTCACCGAGACTCATGCTGAACTCCTCCATTCTACTCGAGCTCTCCTCAATTCGCTGAGACTCCCACCAGTCGGTGAGACGTTTCACCGGGCTCCCTATCCTTTTGGTGATGCGTTCACTTTTCTTCGGTCGAGGAGAAATCACCAACTTGGCAAGACCCTTCACCGATACCTGCATCCTTTGGCCGAGACTTCCTTATTTGACGAGACTCGACCCAATCGGTAAGACCTTAGACCAAAGACAAATCTCTTGGAGATGATGCCTTCACTCAGCGAGAGCCCCTTTTTGGTCAGCAAGACATTCTGAAGGTCTTGGCGACTCTCTCCTTAGAGGGTTTTCATGCCAAGCTTGATCTAGGTAGGCCTTCCAACTGTGTTCTTCATGACCTAGCACCAGATGCATGGTTTAACCCTTGATGCAAATGACCTACCTGGCCCTTTAAAACTTCTGAAACATAATTTGCCCAACTGACCTAGCTCGTAGGTGAAAATTGGGTAACATTTATGGCAACCTTAGCTGGATGTTTTCCTGCTAAACATAGAAACCAGTAGCTAAAAATCATCCATTGGGTATGGAGTCATTAGGAGGGTCAGAAAATAAATAAAAATATCAATTTTGCACATGGCTTCAACTTGCTTGAGACCCATAGGACGCAATAGGTTGCCAAAAAAAAAAAAAAAAGGGGAAAACGAAAAAGAAAATTTACTATGCCATCACAACACCCATGAAATATAAAATAATAACCTAAAGCGTAGAAGCACTTATTGAAAACATAAACCTAAACTAATATGTACAGTAGGGGAACTCCCTCAGACTTGAAAATAGGGCTTAATGTGTGACTGGGATAGGGAGCACTTCCCTTTCTGTTGTAGCCAGTTGATAAGCATTGTGCTCCTTACAGTCTCTGATAATGAATGGGCCTGTCCACATGTTGTCAAACTTGGTGTGATGGCTTGGCCTGCTTTTCAGAACATCCCATTTGAGCACGAGGTCTCCCACCTTAAAATATTTTGCTGTAGCCCTTCTATCAAATGTTTTCTTTGTTTGGAGCTAATGATACTCCAAATCCTTCATTGCTTTGTCCCATAATTCTCCGAGTTCCATGAGTTTTGCATATCTCATAGACATTGAGTCCTGTTCCTCAAACATCTCCAACTGGCAAACAATATCAAGAGCTGGAAGCACTACAGAAAAAGGAAATCTTGCCTCTCTTCCATAGACTAACATGTATGGTGAGTTAGCAATAGACCTCTTAGGAGTCACCCTATCTGCCCACAGTGCATACTTTAGTTTGATGTGCCAGGTTCTTTGATTATCCTCCATTGTTCTCTTGATAATCCTGATGAGATTCTTATTTGTGCTTTCAGCTAAGCCATTACCCTGAGGGTCATAATTTGAGGATGTATTCAAATGAATGCCTTGTTTAACGACCCAATCAGTTAATCTTAGACCTACAAATTCCAGAGCATTATCAGATATGATAGAGTCAGGAACTCCAAATCTGGTGACTATATCTTCATAGAAGCTCAAAACTAAAGATTATTTTGCTTCTTTCAATGCAACCGCTTCTGTCCACCTTGTAAAATAGTCAGTGGTTGTAAGTACCCACTTGTGACCAGCACTGGAAGGTGGATTTATTGGCCCAATGAAATCAATGCCCCATCTCATGAAGGGCTGCTCCACTTGAATTGGATGTAGGGGCATAGCAGGCAACTTTTCCTTTCCTGAAAATAGAGCACATTTGATACACTTTCTTGACCAGGCATATACATCTTTGAACAAGTTGGGCTAGTAGTAACCAGCTCTCATGATTTTCCAAGCAGTAGTTCTTGGGTCAAAGTGACCTCCCGCAGCTCCATCATGAAACTCATGAAGTACCTTCTCAATTTGATGACTGTGAATGCATCTTAATAGGACACCATTTAGATCCTTTTTAAAAGGAACATTGTTTACCAGCACATACAGTATGGACTGCAATCTAAAGTATCTTCTTTTAGCTTTGTTTAATCCTAATGGGCATTCACCAGTTTGTAGAAATTGGGTCATATCTTGAACCCAATTAGTTATCCCCATAGGCACATCATCTTGAGCATTCTGAAACTCATTTGTATTAGTAAACACATCTTTTTCTAATTTATTTTCACTGCTTGACTCTGTAGCAAGTTGTTTACAGAGACCTTTACCTTTGACCAATTTGGTAACCTTGATATCCACATCATATTCCATAACCTTAGTAACCCACCCTACTCTTTTTCATTCAAATCTTTGTTCAATAGAAACTCCTTCACACTTGAGTGCGCCACCAGAATATGAATCTTATTGTTTGACACTAGAGGCTTAAATTTCTTTAGGCTTCTGATCATGACAAGAACATGTTTCTCAACAAAAGTATACCTCTCTTCATAATCAGTAAGTACTTGGCTAAAGAAAGCTATAGGCTGTTCTAAGTTATCACTATTTTTTTGAACTAGCATGGCAGAGATTGAACTACTGCTACCAAAAGCATATAAAAAGAAGTCTTTAGAGAAATATGGATTTACCAATGTCAGAGCTGATGCCAAAGCTTCCTTGATTTCTTCAAAACTGCGTTTTGCTTCTCCAGTCCAACTGAAAACTACATTCTTCTTTAACATAGCTGTCAAAGGCTGTAACAGGTTTGCAACATCTGGGATGAACCTTCTCAGAAAGTTGATTTTCCCCAAAAAACTTTGCAGACCCTTCTTGTGACTGGGTAATGGAAACTCAAGTATGGCTTTAACTCTTTCAGGGTCAATAGTAATTCCATCCTTTGATACTATATGGCCTAATAATTTCCCTTCATGAACAACAAAGATGCTCTTTTTTGGATTGAGAGAGATACCAAACTCTCTGCATTTTTTGAAAACTTGCTTAAGGTGTGACAAATGTTTATCAGCATTCTCAGAATAAATTGTGATGTCATCTAGATAAATCAGCATAATCTTATTGATCAAACTTTGAAACACCATGTCCATGGCCCTTTGAAACGTGGCGCCAACATTAGATAAACCAAAAGGCATCCTTTTGTATGCCATGGTACCCCACTTAGTTGTAAAAGCAGTTTTGAACTGATCTTCCTCTTTAACCAGCACTTGATTATAGCCCGAAAAACCATCTAACAAAGAAAATATCTCAGAACCGGCAACTACTTGTAATTAAGATTTGTTCCATGGAGGGCAGCGGGTAGTGGTCTTTCAAAGATGCTCGGTTAAGACCCCTAAAGTCTACACAGAGTCTTATCTCACCATTTTTCTTCCTAACCGGTACAAGGTTAGAAACCCATGAAGTATGCTTAATAGGAAAGACGATACCCCCCTCAACTAATTTGGTTAGCTCTTTAATCATTAAGGGCTCAAGCTTGGGATTCAAGGGCCTTTGTTTTTGCCTTACTAGCTTAGCATTAGGTTCTAACTCAATTGTGTGCTGAGCAATATGGGGATCAAACCCTTTCAAATCTGAGTATTCCCAAGTAAAGAAATCATGAAATTCTTGGCATAAAGTAACAAAAGCTTGTTTATCTTCATGTGAACAAATTCTGCCTATCTTAAGAAGTTTACCTTTGAAAATCTCCAGTTCTTCATAATGTTCTTCTTTGATTTGCAAGCCAGCTTTACCCTTTTTAAGCTGATCGTCAGTATTGAAAATCGAATCTAAGGTAACAAGACCTTTGGGTAACTTATTTTTCCTCAACTGTATGACTTGATCATCATACTGTTGCTTAAGTTTTGCTTGATTCACCATGGAGAACTGATCTTCTTCGAGCAAGAAAGAAAGGATCTGTTCATCACTGTCAAAAACTTGCCAGTGAATGTTGTTATCAGGAATTGATGGTCTAACTACAACCTTCACATATTGCTGTACTTTCTCTTTTCTAATGTCACTTGGAATATCAAACTGTGCCCCAATGGCTGCAAGCCTATCGACATGCTTGTTCTGATTCCTTGGAATAGACACTAAGTTAAAGGCATCAAAATCCTCAAGCATGTTCCACACTCTATTCCTATAATACTTTAGTGTGTCATTCTTCACAACATTCAGGCCTCTTATTTGATTGACAATTAACTCATTGTCCCCATATACTTTCAAGGGGGCTATTCCTCTCTTCCTTGCCCACTCAAGGCCTTGAACAAGGCCCTCATATTTAGTAGTGTTATTAGAGCATGCAAAAGCAAAACAAAAAGTAGAATAATACTTATCACCCCATGGAGATACAAGCATTGCACCTCCTCCAGCGCCGTTTTTGCTTCTTGAACCATCAAAATACATCTCCCATAATTTATTTTGTTGCTCAAACAAGCTTTCTGCACTTCTTTTGAGATTTGGCATTTCTGTCCCAGCTTCATACAATACATAATTGCCCAGACCAACATCCTGAATAAGCTCATTTGGATTATCAATCACGTTCTTAGCTACCCATTCATTCAAGAGTACCTCAGGTACACTCACAACTTGTAACTCTTGTGCTCCAGTAAGTTCAGTATCCTCTAAAACAATAGAGTTAACATTTATAACAGATGGCACATAAGGTTCGATGTGATCCTTGGCAAGGGACTCAAAAGTTATAGTTACCTTAGTACCATACCTGGTACAAAAAAGTATATGGGACCAATCCAAAGATAAATACCCAATTTTAGCTGTGAAGTCTCTAGATAGGCATAGAGCAAAAAATGGAGGCAAATCTATGACAAACACATTTTGCAGGATTGAAAAGTTGGGACAGGCATGTAGTGTGAGATTCAGATTTTTAATAACACCTATAGTGTTTACTGCTGTCCCATCCAATTGAAGTACTCCCTTTTCTAATGGATGGTATAGTAAACCTAGCTGGTCTGCAATCTTTTTTGGCATTACCGAACTGCTAGCCCCGCTATCAACCATGCAATTGTGTACCAATTTATTCCTCACTATTAAGGAAACATGGAAAGGAGGGGGCTTGACACCATTACTTTGCTATGTGGTACTATCCAAAGGTGCATTGGTTAAAACTAACTTTTTTTTTGCCTAAAGAGACTTCATTTGGAGGATTCAAACTAACTGGATTTGATAAGGCTGACTGTAACAAATTGATTTGACCAGGGATTGCTAAAGAATCCCACATTGAAATTGAAACATTCATTTTTTCATACTTTCAACAATGTTGAAAGGTGCAGATATATTTACCTTTGGCTACGTCTTTACAATAGCATGGTTAGGTTGCACTTGACTTGCGGATGAAGCATGTAAAGGCTGCTCCTTACTAGTGTCATAACCTTATTGCAAAGTGCATGGTACTTGCTGATTTGATGGAACAACAACTCCCTTATTCTTATTCGTTTCTTGTTCAATCTCGAAAGCCCTCTTCTTGGCTCTAGTATTAGCAGCAACAAATGTGTCATCCTGGTTCACTCCACAAAATTCTTCTCTTTTCCAATTCAGGAGAGTTGAATCATCTCTAGGCTGATCCTGATGTTGTGGATACCCCTCCTTAGGAAAATCTTGCGCACCTACAACATTTTGCACCATAAGAGCTTGATTGATGACACCATTAGAGCATGTAGCTTGATTATGTGGCTGATTACATGGATAACACCACTCATAATCAGCAGCCATATTGTTTTGAACATGAACAAGCTCTTTGACAACACTAATTGGAGTTGGATTGTAGGCCTGAAAAGGTCTTGTAGCAACATTTTGTCTTGAGCCTTGGTAATTGCCTTGATACTATTGTCTATTCCCTTGGAATTGCTGTTGTTGGCCTTAAAAAGGCTGACTTGAGGCTTGATTCTACTGTTGATAAGCCCTAGAATAGGACTGTTGTTTTTCCAAATTACCAACTTGTTACCAAAAGTTTGTAAAAGACTTTTGATCTCTTGTAACTCTTGTGATGAGCCTAAAGCAACACTTTCTTGTTTATCAATGGCTGGAACAATAGTTGGCAGCGTTGGTACAGCTGGTAGAGGTGTGAAAGGAGTTATTTGCAAAGGAATGTTTGCATGAATTTCTAAAAATATAGGTATTGGAGGCCTAGGAGTGAGTTTACCAGCTTGTATTAAGCTGTTCTTAGCTCTGATTGCTATTTCGAAAGAATCTGGCAAAGACACTCCTCCCATTGACTGTATCATGATAGCTATATCACTGTTCAAAGCCCTCAAAAAGTATAAAAATGCGTATTCTGGATGTGGCCTCACCATTACAGGGATTCTATCCCAAGTTTTTTGAAATATGAAGTTGAAGTCATTCATCTGCTCTTGTGGAGCCCTCTTAATTGTAGTCAATTGTTCCAATAGAGATAAGTTGTTAGACCTGTCTTGAAATTGTTTATGCAACTTGTCTCCAAATTCGTCCCATGTTGCAATTGAACTAATTGGTAGGATCCTATACCATTGCACAACTCTTCCCTTCAGTGAAGTAGCTAGTAATCTTACTGCAACATCCTCTTGGGTTATGTGATGGACTCCGCATAACAAAGCCACATCTCGCATGTGTTCAATCAGGGTAGTTTGGTCTTCTCCCGTGAAAGTTGGCAGACTCTTCAAGGCTGCCATTGGAATGTCATTGTGCTGTGCCAAATTCAATGGGCTCCCTCCATTAAAAGAAACAAAGGGTTGATTCCTTGGAGTGGACATTTGAGGTGGCTGAGGAGGATTTGTTGGTACTCTAAATGAAACCAAAGATGAAACAACAATGTGTGATCCCACAGAAGGAGGAGTGGATTGAGTTCTTCTAGAATAGATAATTGTTGTTCCACACCTTTCTGTTGCTCTGCCTTGTCTTCTTGGTGGTGAAAACTGCAAATATTCAAAAGGGAACAAGCTGCTCCTTGTCTGAACTCTTCTCATAAACTGTAGAAGGCGCTGATTCTGAAGTTCTTTCTCTCTACGGAGTCACCAAGTATGCCAAATAACTTCTATAAAGTCTGGGACTTGCTGTTTGCATACCAAACCATTAGTTCAATCTAATTTCTGTCCCACCGGGTGTGCCAGAAACTGTTGTCACCTAGAAAATGCACCCTATGCACAGTGATGTAAACTGAGCTTTCTAGAGACACATGGGATCATTTCAAGGTTGTGGGTCACTTGAATTTGAAATGAACCTCTAGAGAAGGCCGGCTTCCTTTGGGTATCACCTAAACTATCAATTCTATAAGGGTAAAAGGAGAAGGAAAGCATACAAATGAAACTAAACTATGGTGATACACCGAATTGATGAGGAATTATGAAATGAAAACAAGATGAACATACACTGGGAAACTTAACTTCAACCATTTCACATACTCAACACAACTTCTTTTAGATCTATGCATCAATCTTAACAGGCTCAATCTACATACACATCTTAGGAAGGAAAGATAAATTTCACGACTCTAAGGTATGAATGTAGACTTATAAAACATAGTTAAAGACTTGCATAATCAAAAGAGAAATACATAAATGAGAGTAGTACAAACATGAATACTAGCTTCCAAGGTAAACTCTGTGTTGTATTCCATATTCCAATTGAGTTACAAAACATACATTTAGTCAAGAAAGGATTGATAAAAATCACTAACTCTTCAGAGTGTATAATCCGAACTATTTACAAAAAGGAAAAAAAATGCCTTATATATCAAAATGTGTCAGCCCCTTAGGGCTTACAAAATATCAATCCTCGGGATAGATATCTCCTTAGATCTTTTGATTGAATTTAATGCTACACCCTACGTGTCCATGTTGGTGAAGAGTCATTCCCTAGAGAAGCCTTCTTCAAATCTTTCCACAACCACCGCATTTACTTCTTGGTATCATGTTCGCCTTGAACCTCTTCGGCCGAGTGCTTTGAATGCTCCTAAGCTTAGAACAGATACACGTTGCTTTTCATTCCGTTGATGTTCTTCATCCTGGTCAAACTGCCACGACTCACTTTCAGATCTCTCTGATTGGTCGAGTAAACTCCACACAGATTCTTCGGGTGGTCAAAAAATCCTCCTATAGAATCGCATCTCGGCGAGACATTGGAAGTGTCTCACTGATGCGATTAAATCCTCTTGGAACCATCGACATAACATGGAACTGTCGATGAGAGTTCTTATCAAGCTCAAAAATCATACCGATATCGCCTCTGTGGTCGCCAAGACAATCGCATTTGGCCAGAAAACATGGAAAACTCTTCTCATCCTCTATCGGCGAAGGCATATTGATGTCACCCCAAATGCACTCCACTCCACCGAGCTCCACATGTCTTTCAGTGAGACATTGGCAAGTCAGGAAGACTTCATGGCGAGCTCTCAAGGGTCATACCGATGCACAAGATGTCACCGAGACTACAACCTGTCGGTAAGACATCACTCTGATGATCGGGCACTACACCGATGACACTCATGTCAGGGAGACCTTCTACTAGTTGGTGAGACCTCTGCCGATGACTCCTCCTATGTCGCCAAGACCTTCCCATATCAGCAGGACCTTAGGGTGAAGTCTTCAATTGTTGGCAAGCTTAGCTTGCTTTTGGTGAGACCTTACCGAGTCGGCAAGACCTCACCCATATGAATTTCCTTGGCGGGACCCCCGGCCTTTGGTGAGACATCGTTTGGTTGCTAGGACTTCATGGCGAAGGCTTTAACTCTTGGTGAGTTCATTTCATTGTCACCCATATCGACAAGACCCCATATCTTTTGGTAGGAGTCAAAGCGAGGCACAACTTCAGCGAGACCTTGGCCCATCGGCGAGACCTCTTGTCAATGGAATCTTCTTTCACCGAGATGTCAGCCTTTCAGCAAGACGTTATACTAAAGCCCCTCACATTACATCGAAGTCATCTATGCTTTGGCGAAAGCTCATTTTAGTTGGGGTGAAATTCCTTGGTCGGTGAGACCTTTTAGTGAAACTTAGCTCCTTTCCTTGAGCGTAACATTACTTTCAGTGTGACTCCCATTGGTCGGGAAGACTTCATGGCTAAGGGAAAACACTACACTAAGCCCCATTTTTGTTTCGGCAAGACCCCCCTCGGTCGGGGAGACATCTCCCCGAAAACATGACCATTCACCGAGCTCTTCTCTTGTTGTCGAAACTTTGGCCTGTCGGCCAGACCCTTTTCCGAGCACACCACAGTCTCCCCGAACTCACATCTTTTGGCCGGACTACCTGTTTGTCACTAGGAATCATGTTGAACTCCTCCATTCTTCCCGAGCTCTCCTCAATTCGCTGAGACTCCCACCGGTCAGCGAGATGTTTCACTGGGCTCCCTATCCTTTCGACAATGTGTTCACTTTTCTTTGGTCGGGGAGACATCACCAACTCGGCAAGATCCTTCACCGATACCTTCATCCTTTGGCTGAGACTGCCTTATTCGACGAGACTCGACCCGATCGGTAAGACCTTAGACCGAAGATGAATCTCTTGGCGATGATTCCTTCACTCAGCGAGAGCCCCTTTTTGGTCGGTGAGACATTCTGAAGGTCTTGGTGACTCTCTCCTTGGAGGGTTTTCACGTTGAGCTTGATCTAGGTAGGCCTTCCAACTGTGTTCTTCATGACCTAGCACCAGATGCATGGTTTAACCCTTGATGAAAATGACCCACCTGGCCCTTTAGAAATTTTGAAACATAATTTTCCCAATTGACCTAGCCCGTAGGTGAAAATTGGGCAACAACAACCACCTCCAATCTTCAAACCCTTGTAGATTTGGCCTCCAATGTCCAACTAGGATGAAACAAAAGGAAAATTTGACTATCTCAGACACTCCAGATGCAATGGTGAGCTCATATCTGATGCAAAAAACTCCTAAAATGCACTTGCAATACAAGGCTAAAAATGGAACCCCCCTAGAATATGGTATTTCTATCACACAAATACAAGATTGCACTTAAGATCACCCCAAAATGACAATCCAAAGACACTCCAATAGCTCTGATACCATGTAAGAATTGGCTATGAAGATAGCCACACAAGATCTAGAGGCCTAATAGAAAGCACAAGCATAAGAGAGGTAGAAATAATATGACAAGAATAGACTGTATTCTTCCAATGATGCAAAATAGAATAGAATGAGCAAAAGTACATAGGAGACCCCTTGGTTATATAGCCAAGGTGATTACATAGAAGGGCATAAGATTATCACAAGTGTCATAATCTTATGACATGAGAAAACCATGAAAAGCTATCACTCCACCTAAAGTGGAAAAGTGATAATGTGATAATCACCACAAACGGTAGATCACCCAAAAAAGGTGGAGAGGTAATCACATGATATGTCCACGAAAGGTGGATGTGATAAAGTAATAAAATGATAAGTCCACCAAAAGTGGAAATGCTCCAACTACCTCCTATGTGGTCCCTAAGTAAACTTAACTAAGGTGTAATCATGACCTAGGACAAGGTACAACACTTTTAATTACACCAACAGATCAATTATGTTGCCTCTTTCTCCATAACATTTTATAGGGAGTGGTTTTTTGACTATAAAATTTTTGATAGTGGGAAGGTTTACCTTGGTGATAATTTTTTTTTTCTAATTATTGTTGGGCATGATGGAGTCAAGATCATATTTTTGGATGAGAGGATCAAAGGTATTTTAAGGATCTCTGCATATCCTAGGTTTGACATGAAACCTATTATCTGTTAGTAAGATAAATAATGCAAGTGTGCAAATAGTCTTTAGTAGTGGTGGGATGTGTAATATGTTTTGTGGAGCTATGGTGTTGGAAAATGGAGTTTAGGTTGGAACCTTTTTCCACCTTGATGCCTACATTCAATGTAACAATTTGGTAGTACCTAAAAAAATGTACATAGAATTTGAGTCTACAACTTTGGTACCTATTGTAATGCCAAAAAATGAATACCCTTGCATTTTCTTTCTATATCTTGTCCTCACTTTAGTGTCTAGATATGAATTATCTTAAATATTAAATGTTAGCACTTTGAGGTCATATTCTCCATGATTTTGTGACTATTTTTACTTTATGCATCCTTTTTAGTTTAAATTTTTTCAGATGGGAGTGCAATGTGCAAATGTTTATGCGATGCATTATCATCTCGCAAAAAATCATAATCTAGTGGTTGTTTGAGAATTTCTTTCTCCTAGTTTCACTAACAGTCCGAGGGAAGATAATGAATTTGCATGTAGATTGAGTAGCTATACGATCCCTATTCTCTTGTCTCCAATTTTGAATTTTAGTGCTCATTAGATCACTTGAAAGGAAAAGTTTGATGCTCTATCTTTTAAAAGGAAATACTAACAAAATCCATAGCCATTATGTGAAGCTTTACCGATCATTTTTGTATGTGATTGCAACTCTATTTCTAAGAAAATATTTGTGAGATCATGGAAAAAGTTGAGACAAAGTAGTGTTGGTCTTCTTGGCGTGTTTCAAAATCTCACATTGTTCCCTTTCTCCTACTATTTAAATTTTGATCTTTGTTTATGATTCCTAAATGCTAACATTGTTTGCATTTAGGATTCTTCTTATCTCTAATATTGTCATTTCAGGTTGATAATTTCATGTTACATATTAAAATCTATTAAAAAAGGGGTTGTTCATGATGGTCGAAAGACCAATACGAGGTTTGACCGAGGCAAGCCTCTAAATAACCACTAAAAATATTGTCACTTATTTTTGTTGCAAGTTTGTCGGAGAAAAAAAAACTTCACTTGTTGACCTCTTTTCTAATCCCTTTGTGTCATTCTTCATTTTTTATTTCTTTTAATATTCAAATAGATTTCTTGTTAAGATTAATCTTGTAGTACAAGTTATTCTGTATTTTAGATTTTTTTTCATGTTCTATGCTTACAAGGATTTTTTCATGCCAGGTTGTATATTTGGTCATGTATTTGGACCTAATGATAACATGTCAAATGTACGTCTTTGCATCGTGTTGGTGTCTTGGACAAAGTATTCCATATTTCTATACTAGGTTCTCTACTATTTGTATTTTTTTATTTATGTAGTCAACAAGTGATTTCTATTCTTCTATTTTTAGATATTCTTCACCAGTTCATTCCTATTAGTAATTTTTTGTTTGGTTGTTTATTAGTTTCATTTTTATTTATAATCAAACCTTATAAAAAATTCAACTAGAAAAATCTGAACATTATATTTAGTGTAAAACAAAAACCATGTTTGTTTAAATCTAATGTAAAGTGTGAAGTTAACTCTCAAAGAATATTTCCTTTGTAGAAGTTCTTTTTCATCCTTTACACTTGCAACATCTAAAACTATAGGATTGGTACTTACAATAAAGGATCTACAATATTAGGACTTGAGAAAAGGCACTTGCATCACTTAGATTTGCAAAAAAGACACTTGTGATAAAATAACTTGCAACAAAGGGACATGCACCACCTAGAAATATAGTGTGGGTTCCCAAATATGTTCTCACCTCAAATAGCAAGATACTACATGGAATATTATATTGTGGAATGAGCACATGGGCCACATAGGTGAGAAGGGTCTTAGGACCTTGAAAAATAGAAATCATGTAGATGAGTTTATTGATTGTTCTCTTGACTTTGACTTCTACAAATATTGTGTTTATGGTGAATATAAGATTGATTAATTGGATCAATGATATGGAGTACTTTGAGTATGAGGAGGTAGAAGATCCTACGAGGGTCAAATTTGTAAAGACCAAGCTAAAGGGTCATGCAAATATTTGTTGGAAATGTTGAACAAGACAACGAAGAGGGGGGTGAATTAGTTGTAGCACTTCTTAACTTTAAAAATTTCACTAGAAGTTAGATCAATAAGCATTCACAAAACCTTTACTCCGTCAATGTGTTTAATCACTAAATGTACAAATAGAAATTGAAAGTAATAAAACCATGCACACAGTTAGTGTAATTAATATTTAATTACACTTGCATAACTTTACCTAGCATAACTTTACTTAGGTATATTTTAATTCCTAGGTTAATTATTGTCATCCTTATCTTGTTGAGCTATCTTGTTGCTCAAGATAAGATTGGGTTTATGCATACTTTGCTTTTATAAAGCAAATTATCTCATGTAATTATGAATTCTTGAATAATAATATTTTGCACATTTTTTGCAAAGCTCTTTCTTTTTCTGATTTTCTCTTTTGTGGAAGGATTTTTTGGTTTGCATTTTAGATCTTGGTTTCTAACATGGTATCAGAGGCCTTGATTTGCAGCCCCTTCTCAGCTTTTTTGGAAATTTTCAGTGTAGAGCACGTTTGAGGTTCCTCGAGGGTTTTATTCCTTGAGAATGTTTATGGAGCATCTTGGATCAGTTTGGGGTTTTCCATTGGATTTAGAGCGCTTGAAAAATTCAGAAATGACTTTTATTTCATTCATTTTGGTCACCGTTTTCCAGATCTGTGAGGGTTTCAAGTTTGGTGATTTTTCTGAGAGATCTAGGGGTTGCCTAATTTTTAGAGCACTTTGGGCCAAAACGGACCTCGCCGTTAGATTTGTAGCACCCAAAAACCCCTATTTTCATATAAAATTTGTCCAATTTGGACACTGTTGACTTGGGAGGCAAAATTTTTTTGCCTGGGGGCCGTACGACCCCAAGGCACATTTTTCGAGGTTTAAATTTTGAAAAAAAAAAAATCCAGTGGTTTTTTGTGCTCTACCTGTATAAATCAGCTGCACCACCCAGCGGCCTCCCACTGGCCATCGCCGGACCATCGCCACCAGCAATCTCTGCCCACTTCGCCATCAGCTTTAGCCTCGTGGGCTCATTTGCATTGAGAAGGGTCCTATGGGTGACCAACGCTTGAGCTCAGCCCCCTACACCGGTCCAGCCCCCAAGCCAGTCATATTGGCATCCAAGGGCTTCGGCCCAGCCCTTGGTCTTGCATGCGACTAGGGGCCGTATTTTTAGCCCCTGAGGGCTGCAGAAGGGCTTATTGGGCCTCTACAGAGCACTTTCACGGAATCAGACATAACTTTTGCATATGGTGTCATTTTTTCGCAAACGAGATATCATCGAAAAGATAGTTTTGAGCTCTATGCAATGGTGCAGGTGTGATTTTTTGGTTTTTCCTTTTTGATGCTGTTTTCAGCCTTGGAAGTCACATGTTGCTGTTTTCACTTCAGGAGACATATCTTTCACTACTGAATTTGACACCATTTTCCGACAGTTCGTTGGTCATTCGACAAATCTTTGTCGAAAGAGCGATGCAATGGTGAAAATATTTCGTAGCTATTTTTTCATTGAAAGGCCGACGACGAATTAAACGTCAAATAATGGTGAAGAATCGTCGGTCAACGACATCGTGAAATACCTTGGGATTTTGTCGGAATATCGACAAAAACTTTTGTGTATCCGAAGCGAATTACACCAGAAGTTCATCGCCGGTTTGACAGAAATGGGCAAGCGATGGCGTAAAACAACAACAGATGTTTATTGCCATTGTGAAATGTGCAAGGGTAGCGTGAAACAACGCAAAAGTTAAATCCAATGTGCAACGAAATAGGCAAGTAGTAGCGTCGAAACAACACCAAGAGTTCGTCGACTTTGCGACAAAATTAGCAAGGAGTAGCGTCGGAAGAACACCAAAATTTCATCGAAAGTGCGACGAAATGGGTAGGGAGTAGCGTGGTAGCAACACCGAAAGATCGTCGAAAGGGCGACGAAATGGGCAGGGAGTTATGATGAAATATTCGTCGCAGCTATAGAAACTTCGTCGATCCTTTCTGTTGATTCATCGGTGGTTTTCGTCGGTGGTTGTCGTCAAAATTGC
>VDFB02252373.1:0-11586 GCA_007258455.2 Sequoia sempervirens
AGCACACTAACTCATTTGACTGCAAAATCTGACGAAATTATCCGATGAAATATGTATAATTTGATGTATCATTAGGTGCTTGTAAAATTTGATGTGTAATTTTCAATTTTTTGAAAGTTTATCCCTGACGTTCGTCAAAATTTCAATGAACCTGGGGTTCATCAAAATGTCGACTATCAGTTTTGTCAAAATTTCAACAAACATGAAAAATGGAAAAAAAATCAAATTGTGGCCGACATAAAGAAAAGCGAGTTCGTTGATTTATTGCGACAACGTTTTGCTCTACTTGAGACAATTTTTGGAGAAATAAGGACGATTTTCTTGGAAAAAATCAGAAAAAATTCAAGAAGATATCGCCAGGTTGAGGGTAGTCATTGTCTTTTTGCAGAATTTAGTTGTGAAGTCAGATTTGTAGTTCCAGGTTTGAAAATCATATTTTAAAGCAACATCTCATCATATTTCATTTTTAGAGGTTTAGGGTTTTGAGAATTTCATGTCCAAATTTTGTTGTGTGGAATCACCATAAGATCACAACCAAGGAACAAATTCTTGTGACTGTGATTATGTGATCCATAACTCTATTGGTCATGTGGCACAGTTGTGCTATAAGAAATACATGATGCATTCATGTGTGACCCAAGTTTAATGCGGCTATGTTGTGATAGAAATGGAGGCACTCATATAATGTAGTTAATTCAGGTTGTATAATGTAGGTGTCAATAATCATCATTAGGTGCATTCAGGTTGTCTCAAGTTTAACAGGATAGGATGTAATTATAGCATGATCGAAGAGTGATTACCTCTTGCTGCAATAAAAAGCCTATAACTCTGGTTGATATGCGGAGTGGTTGTGTTATATCAATTATGTAGTGCATTCAAGCACAACCCATGTTTAATGGGCTATTCTAGAGAGTGATCAAGATTTTCTAAACCTTATGAATGTTACTTAAAATTGTATAGCTTAAACTACAAACCAAGTTTGTTACATACTTGAATACAATCTTGGGTTACCGCAAACTATAATAATGTGATCTGCTAATAACCATTATGGAAAGTATTAAAACAAGACCCATGATATATAGGATACATTTCCCTGATCAGGTTTACATACCTTAATGATCAAACACAAGCTTCCCACACACTCTAGGATACAATCCAAGATCATACCACAACTTTGTCAAGACAACTAATTTTCTGACCCAAGATTTAAAAGGTTGTTTTTTAATACCAACAGAAGCATTGGTAAGAGCATGATTAGGGTATAAACCCTAGGCACCGTAGAAACATAAACAATAACTATAAGCGGATTAGTGAGGGTTTTAATGCAGGAAAGATTGAACATTGTAGGTAATAACAAAATCTTGCAATCTAAAGGTGTAGCCGTAGCTAGAAACACTATGCTTAGCTTAAGTGACATTTATAAGAAATGCAATCTATGGTAAAATGATAGTCACTTGAGATGTGGCAGTCAAAAAGAGGCGATGACAAGATAATAAAGCTCAAACCTTGCATAGTAAAATGGAGATTTTAACATTGAGTTTCCTTACCCCCTTGCTGACCTTGAGGGTTTTTCAAATGCTTTTGGTAGTGTTAGACAAGACAAATTCAATCAGGGAATGACTATCCAAATGAAGTAACAGTGGTAATCATAGGTTCAATGTTTCTTCTTAGCCATTAATGTATAATGGAGGTAGTGGATTTCATGTTTGAGCAGTGTTTTGAGACTCATCAAAGATGGGAGAATAGTGAATAATACCTTGTGGACTGTGAAGTAGTGTCAATAAGATTGAAGGATCTTAAGAACTACAACACCATGAAACAATGAGTCCTCTGTAGTAAGTAGGCATTCTATAGGGAATAGTTTGATTTTATAGAAGGATGCTCATGAAAGGAATCTTCAAGTGATAGTGAGTGAGCTATTTGAGATTTCAGCTGAGGGTGCAATACCCAATCTTAAAGGAAGTTAGCAAAGCAGTAAATGTGCAAGAAAATAAAATCATACACATCAAAAAATTCACAATGTTATCTTGCATAATGTCTTGAGTTTGAAGACAAAAATCTCATTGTATCTTCATGATATGAAAGTGGTGACCTTAATGGTCAATCACTGACAACCATGATTTTAAAACATGCTATTGTACTTATGGAGGCAACATTTTAAGCAAGGCAGTGAGTGGTGGTTTGGAACAATGGTAGGTATGAAGGACTTGCTTTATATGCATACTATGCAGTCTAGATTAAGACACTGTTCTTAGAAGAGATTGAAGTTGGATTATGGAACTCAAGGGTTACCATGAAAATGATTAAAGCAAAGACTAAGATCTATTTAAAAGCCACGGTCATGAAGATATTAAAGATGTCACACACAAAACCCTAGTAGCTGGAGTAATGAATACAGTGCCAAAGAGGATAGTGTGCTGGGGCAGATTTAGGAGATCTCCACATTACCTAATTACAGGGAAATACATCCTTTATTTATTTTTTTAATTAAAAGAAATCATTCTAAACCCTATATAGGATACATTGATACTTCAAAATCCTCTGAAGGAATTTGAGATTATACAAATATATGTCAAGTAAAAATACCTAGATTACAAATAATAGCGAGAATAATGTAAGATTTGTTGAACAGAGCAGTAATGAGATAGCGACAATGAATCCTATGCCTCCTTTCATACACATCTCCTCACCGTTCTCTGTCATTCTTCTGGAAACACTTCTGTTTTGGCTGATCTATGCTTGAAAATAATGTTTTGAAGATGAAGGTTTTAGAGTATGTTTATTAAAATAAAACTCCATTCTAATTAGGCTACACAGAAAATAATATTTTGACAAAAAGTTTTTAGGGTATGTGTTAGTTTAAAATTATTTTGTAGAACTATATTCTTGATTCCTTAAATGATTTATTCGATAGTTGATAATGAAATGACTAACTATTTAGTCATTTTTATTTGTGTAATAAATAATTTTTAATCAATGACCAAACTAGTAATTTATTTACTCATTTATAGCTGAGTTACAAAAAATGAGCAGAATTTAGTCATTTTTAGTTGTTGTGACTAAATTTTTTAGTCACCTAGTCATTTATTTGCCAAATTATACTAGTGTTCTTCCTTATGCGATTAGGGCTCTCTCAATGTTGAGGGCCCTAGGGATAAGCTCATCATAAAAAGTGACACATTGCATCTTTAACTAAAAGGATAAATCCATATTGACATTAGCAATGATGATTCCGACTTTTTGCTTCTTAGGAATGGGTCACTTGCTCTTACTAGCTCACTACCTCCATCATTGTAGGAAGTTTGTGATTAAGTTCAATATTCTAATTTTAAGAGTCTTAACAGTTGGAAATCATAATAAAATCAAAATTTAATAAGTTTTGGAATTAGGATTTTAAAGTATTTTTTGGGGTCATTAACTTCAGACTATCTTCTCTTTTAAAGGGGTGGTTGCATGCCAATTTTTTTGGGTGTAAAATATCAGAATTATTAGATTTTGTTACCTGTCTATGAATAGAAATTATTGGAGTGTGATTTTGATATTTTTTGAAGATCTAAATAGTCAAGCTTGGTAAAGAAAAATCATGTCAGATAATATTAGTCCAGAACAAAATGAAGAGACACTTGATAGATTGTGAGCTAGATTGAAAAGAAAGGGTGATAGGAAATGTTATTGTCCTTGCAATAATTACAAGGGCTTAAAGACGAGATGACTTTTAATCACAACAGCTGAGAAAGATTGTAGGAAACATGGTCACGTTGAAGGGGGGAATGATTATCGTCTATTGGTAAGTTGTTCATTATATGTGTTTATATTGATTGAATTTGTAAATATTTATATCATTTTAACATTATATATATATATATATATAATCACTTGATCATGATCATGGTTTATTTGTGTCTATCATTATTATAAAGGTGGGGCACCCTAGGGCAGATGATATGGATTATAACGACTCAGAGAATGTGGTTTTACAAGCAGACGAACATGGAGCTGTGAATATCGAAGATGAAGTTAATGATTCTATGGAAGAAGATGATCATGCACTAGAAAACACAGTTGAAGATTATGGTACAAATACATTGATCCATGACACATTTAGTGGAAGAGCTGATCATGATGATCAAGATGACTTTGATGATGTTCATGATTTACCTGTACTTGAGAAGGCATACGAGCCCCTTTATCAAGGCTCCCAAACAACTCTTCTCTTTGCTATATTGTTGCTGTTGAACTTGAAGGTTATGAGTGGTTTATCAAACATAGCAATCTCACGGATGTTAAGGTATGTCATATATGTCATCTTTTTTAATTGTTGTTAGTTCATCACTAGTAAATAAATGATGAAATATGTACCATTAATATTCTTTATATTAACAAATTATTTTTTGTTGTAGATTGATTGGTGAATTTTTGTTACCACCATCAAATATTTTACCTCGCTCATACCGAGATTTATCTGCCATTATGAAAGATATCAGAATGGAGTATCAAGCAATAGATGCATGCCCCAATGATCATATTATATATCATAAACAACAAGAATTTGCAACAAAATACCCAGAATGTCATATAAGTAGATATCGAATAGATCAACTAACAAAAAAGGTGTCTCGTAAGGTTCTTCGTTATATTCCCATTATTCCACGTACGCAACGATTATTTAGGTGTGAAAGTTTAGCGCAATTTATGGATTACCATGCACGGAATAGAAGTGGAGATGACATTAGTCGAATGCCTATGGATGGTTATGCATTTAGGGACATGGAGGAAAAATGGCCACACTTTAAAGAAGAATATCTCATAATCTTAGACTTTCATTGGGAGTGGACAATGTCAATCCATTTGGAGAGCTGAGATCTATTTACTTGGTGTGGCCTATTTTTGTTATCAACAATAACATTCGTCCATGGATGCCAATAAAGAGGGAGCACATAATGTTGTCAATGATTGCTCCAAGTATTTTTTTACATCAATTTTCTTTAACGTAGTAGCATCTCATTTGTCTTATTTGTTGCATAATTACTTATATTTTTTTCATTCAATAGTCATGTACATTAATTTATATATATTACAGTAAAATGGTTATAATAATTATGTAATGTTTATGTTCATTCAACTAGGTAAGTACCAAGTTAAATATATGAATGTATATATTGAGCCTCTTATCGACGAGTTACTAAAGTTATGGAATTGTGTCACTATGTATGACGTCTCTAGACCAATAGGACAAAGACAATTTCAATTCCATGCAATGCTTGTATGGGCAATTCATGATGCCCCAGGGCTAACACATTTTTGTGGTATGTTATAATGTTTGACTGCACTTTAACAATATTTAATTTAATGAAGTAGATATCATGCATGTTTTTAAAATAATCTATTCATTATATATAATTATAAAAATTGACATATTTAATCCAATTATATATGATCTTGCAGGTCTTCAAACAAAGGAAAAATTTGCATATCCAATTTGTGGTCCCAAGATGAAATCTCGTCGTTGAACAAGTTTAGGAAAGCAGGTGTTTGATGAGTATAGACACTTCCTCCATAGAAATCATAAGTATCGAACTACTGAAAAATATCTTTTCAATGGGAAAGAGAAGACTACATCAAAACCACGAATAATGACACCTCGCCTATGGAAGTTGGAATATAATAGAATTAATCGTCAAAACTATACATCAGATCAAATTGTTTATCTATCATATATGATATGTTTTGAATTTATATTTTTATATTGTGTTGTGTTTACTCATGTTGTAATTTACAATGATTGTCGTTGTTACTTTGTTTAACTTATATGCTTCATGAAGGTCGTCAAGGCATTAATGGTCAGCTTCCACAAGGACTAAAAAGTTATCACAGACAACTTAGTAGGTTGCCCTACTATGAGCAGCTACAAATTGTGCATTTGTTTGATACAATGCATATCGGAAAGAATATAACAAAAATGTTATGAAAAATATTGGATGAAAGACATGACAAAGAAAAAAATTCCAAAATTTGTAGTGACATTTAGGAAGCCAATCATGTAATGAAAAATGTCATTCAATTAAATAGCGATGGAGACCAAATTAATATGAAGTGTCCTTCCTTGGTTGTGTGAAGCGGCAAAAGCGATGCTATAAATAAGTCATACAAAAAATTGATTCCCATAGGATTTATTTGTGAACATAAACAATATAACAACAAAGAAAGGTGAATTTGGGTCAAGGATGAAAACACATGATTGACATACCTTCATTAAGGTATTTCTTCTGGTATATTATGTACACTTGTATAATGCATGTAATTTTCGATTAATATTGTGTTTACCTCTTTTGGAAAAATAATGAAAAGATTATTTTATAATTGTTAAGTCACGTTCTCTATCTCCTCCTAGACAACTTTGACAACAATGTCAAATAAGTTATATATGATCTTGGAAATACATGAAGTGAAATAGCGATATTTTGTTCGATTCAGTTGTATACATCTTATAATTGCCATTTTTTACTTGTTATGTAATATCTCGTATATTTTTGATAAATCCAAATTTAAATATAATTTTATTACCTTGAATCACTTGTAGATGGTTTATTAATGCAAAGAAATCCATAAAAGAAGATATATAAATTATTGGAAAAAAATTCATAAGTCTAATGTGTGAAATGCAAAAGTGTCTACGCTAAGCATTTTCAATGCACACAGAACACTACCTCATACACCAAGTTGAGGAAGTTGAATTAAGTGATGGACACCGTACCTGAGTCAGCTGTGGATGGTTGAGGCACTTCAAATTTTTGAGAGCACTGGTTAGAAAAAGGCACATCTAGGGTTCTATGGTGAAGGGATATATGGTATACCGGACCATGATGTACATTAGTGAATATCTTCCTAAGTTTGCAACAAAGATCCATGTAGATCGCATTTGGGATCCTAACTCCATTAACAAATTCAAAGGGGAGTACCTGATGGGGAAAGGTAGATTGAGGAAAGTGAGAGGTAATTATAAGATGGTCATGGAAATTAATTGGAATACATTTTACATATGGTTTTTATGTATATTGTACTTATTTAATTTTTAATCTTCAATATACATCAATTATAAATTAAGGTCGTATATTGTGGTATTTAACTAATTATACATCGTTTGTGAATTCCAATTTTTTTGATCTGAGTTGGTCGAGAGTGGGATGCACTACATTTGTAAGTGTCGCCAAGAATCTTGATTTGATGACGGTATGGATTGAATGATGTCAACAATCTGGTCATGCATTAAAATGGGAAGGTGTGGCTTCATTTGTTAAAGAAGCTCATCCTAATGGAGATTCCAATGTTACACAAAGGGAAATTGATTTAGCATATGGTTTTAAAGGGATAAACAGAATGCATTATAAATATATTAATCACCCATATTATTTAATTATTTTCAAGTATGATGTATATATATGTTGGGAGATTTGTTTTCTTTGCATACATTGAAGCCGAGAATAAATATGTTTATCAGCGGCGATATTGTATCATTTTACATGTTTTGTCTTATTGGTGAAACACCACAAGGCTATGTGGTGCAATGGTAAATGAAATTTTGAATCAAAATGTTGGATGATATAGAAAACTTGTGATTGTGGTATAGCTAGTCTTGGTGACTAATATTTCATCTAGGCGACGCATCTAGAAGTCTTTGTCGATATATGGGATTTTGGATGATATACTTGAGTGTGACTTTAAGTCCTTGAGATTATTACATTTAAAATTCGTCCTATGAGTAGAATACGATTGAATGAAAATGATCCTGAGAGAACTGTTGTTGAACATGATAATGGATTTACCATGGTTAATACAAGGTTGATCGAGCGAGCTAGAAATGAGGCCTATGTTCTTCCAAGCCAATGTGAGCAGGTATTTGCACCAGGGTTCTAGAGTAGCGGGTTGGTCATTTTTTGTTAGACATGATCCAAGAGGAAGGCCGATAAAGTATAATGTGGTGGAAGAAGAAGATACCGAAGAACTAGAAGATGATGTAGATGATGATCAGGATCAATAGTTAGTTGATGATGTCTTTGACGAAGATGTCGAAGAGGAGGAACTAGACCATGATGATGTATGAGTTAATGTTCATGAAGATGATATCCGTGTGGATGATGACATTATCGAAACTGATATTGATGACAATGATGATGATATGACCAATCCTTACAATGTAGAATCTAGATCGGATGATAAAGACAAAGAGTTGGATGAAGAAGAAGATCAATGGCATTGAAATGTATGAGTTATGCGATTATATTATCTATTTGATAATGAATATTGAGTAGAGTTTATATTTGATATGTTTATAAGTGAAATTCAATGATGTTTTAATTTTATACATACATTCACATAATTAATTTAATGATGTAGCACCAATGTTTGAAAGTCAAAAAAAAATTAAAACATTTCAATAGTGATCATTAACAACGTAGGTAAGTGTGTTTTATATTTCATGTGATCATAAAAGATTAAAAAGTCAGTTGTAGAGGTGGTTGTTCAGTGGTTGATGTGTAAAGGTCTTTAAAAGGCATAAAGTGATCATTGTAATGGTTGTTGATGGTTGAGGATTTAAAATACAAGCTCTTGACATTCGAAAATCTATGTTTTTCTTCAAAATTTCTATATTTTTCCTGTTATGCAGCACTGTACGGTCACATGCAGCCATATTTTGATGTGAAATAAATTCCAGGTTGTGAAGATATGTGTTAGCTTTGATTTGAATATGATTTGAGGGCTTAAGGCGTTGATTTGAGTTATAAAGCTTTATTTCTTTGCATACAGCATGATTACCCTATTTTTGAGGGTTTTGTATTCCAAACATGATATAAAGGGGCTCTTACACTTTTTGTGATTACTGTAGCTTGTGTAAGAGGCCCCATGGATACTGTTGTAATTGTAGAATGCATGAATAGGGCGTATGATGAGAAATAAAGAAGGTATAGCTGCTGTCCTCAAGAGTTTTGTGAAGAAAAACATGTGAAATGAGAGGTTCAAGCCTAGGTTTCAACAAAACATGTATGAGAGATATGATTTTATGAATTTTTATCCATGTGCAGACCTAATGGGTTGTTTTTGAACACTGAATATAAATAATATACACACAAACACACAAACACACACACACACACACATATATGTATGTATGTATGTATGTATATTTTTAAATTTAAATGTAAATGCAATTACTGGATACTCTCCTAAAACAATAAATGCAACATATCATTAAAGAAATCTATATCTATGTATATAAATTTGTATTTCTAAATGTAAGTGAGCATATGGTTTTGTAGTGTTATAGATACAACACATCCATAAATTAATGTAATTGAAATTCTAAAGTCTTCAACACATATAATATGAAATCGATCAAACTATTAAACTATATGAGAAATAAATAAAAACAGTAAATGCATATGTATGTGTATTTGTAAATGTAAGTGTAAAATAAATAAGAATAATGAAAATTATAAAAGAATACAAGGAAAGGTTTATAGTTTAGAGTGGGAGAGAGATAGAGGGTAGAGGGTTTAAGGGTTTAGTGTTTAAGGGTTAATGGTTTAGGGTTAAAGGTAGAGAGTGTTGGTTTGTTTTTTTTTACTATAACTAGGTTGGTCTTCTAAAATCTACCTATGGGATTGCCAGATTCAATCAAGGGCAGCTCGAAGGACTGGACCAAGCCCACGTGAGGATTAAAAGCCTCTTACACTTTGGGCTTTGCAAGACCCGGGAGGGTGATCCCTTAATGTGTTTACAACCTCTACACCAATATCATAAAGAACATTAACACATAACAGATAATCCCATTGAATAGTTCAACACAATAGGATAATATCGAATAAAATTGGTTGTTCACCGATAATATCAACTATGTGGAGCATGAGATAACTACAACACAATCCATAGTAAAATATAGTCATTAATTTGCAATTTGTAGCAAGCTCTGGGCAAAGAAAAACAATTATTGAACTACAAAAATAAGTACAACTTAGATCAGTGCCATATATCCATTGCAGGAGTCAAATTCATAAGCATCTAAAGGTTTATGACAGATTTAATACATAACATATAACTTATAAGATCCCTGACAATATTGCATTACAATTTCATCAGTATGCATTCTCACCCAATACTACTTATCAAATCCTTATAAAGAACATATCCACCTATAATCCCATTCAAACATTTTAATTAATTCCTTGAATTAAAGCTAAAATAAGGATTATACACACCACAACAGTGAGATGAATGAAATAACCCTTAGTCATCTTATTCAAAATTTGGATATGCATGTACAGTGGAGAGACATGAGTTTGAATTTATCATTTCAACTCAAATGCTAGTACTATTATACAACATTAAATCCCCATGAATTCAAAACTAATTATAGAATAACTCAGAACCTAAATTGTATTTCTCTCTAAAACCATCACACTTTACAATTTTCTCTGCAACTTCACCTAGACTAGACCAAAAATTATCTAACTTGCTAAGTCGTACTTCTGGCCTTGAAATCCTTCTTATAGAAAATGAAGGAGAAAACAAGCATTAGGTCAGAAAGTACACATGTCACCAGCCAAATGAATCATCTGGTGATATTCCAAAAATTGTTACAACAACCATCACCCTGGAGAATATTCCCGTCCATCATGTTAGCTGAGGAAAATTGAGGCAACAACAAAAAACCACAAGAAACCCACGCCGAGACCACCATCAAAGAAAAACTGGAGGCCGTTGTAACCGCATCATTTGATTTACCACCCGTTAGTAATTCATTCTTTTATTCCTCCTCAGTCAAATATTTATTTACCCACCTATGATATTCTTCATCAGTCAGCCGGTCAAAATTAATTACCTCATTCACCTTGGCATTATAAGGTGTGTATTTTACTGCTACCTGATTTGCATCTATTTCAAAAGATTCAAAAAATGAACTGGTACTAATGATTTTATCCATACAGCTTACCAACAAGTCATAATCTGAGTCATCACAAATTAATTTAATTTGATCATTGATGATCTCACCTACCTAACCCTGCCACTGTTGGAATGACCTGATTTTTCCCTGCTCATCAATTATATCAGGTAAAAATGTGTTACCCCAATCATTGAAATTCTTCACCAACTCCCTAATCTTCCTATTCAAGTCATCTGGTAAGGTCTGAAAACCTTGCAATGATTTTACTAACACATGAGCAAGCTTTAATGATTAGGGCCTATTGTTTGTATCAAACCTTGAGGCCTTATACATGACATCCAGATCACTGGCCCTAGGGATCCAATTTTCAATCAATGGTATCACTACCTCCTGATCCCTATCAATATTCTTTATTGCATCTAATAGAAAAGAATATAAAGAATGTATAGATATCAATTTATTATCAACCTTTTCATTCAAATGCCTTAAAACAGTAGTAAAAATCTCTTTTTTCTTTGAAAGAGATCCCTCCTCACTTACCCTCAAAGATGCCTATAACTCATCAATTATTTGCAAGAGCTGCTTCTTTGTAGTATCAACATAACACTCTGTTTCTTCATCAATTTCCTCTAAAGAAGGGGTGAAGG